>JAJONR010002255.1:0-72139 GCA_029582245.1 Solanum etuberosum | reverse complement strand
CCCGAGTGTTAGAGTAAAAGAGGATGTAGACCAGTTTAGAGATGATGGAATAGGTCCATAACTTTCAAGTGTCTGCTTTAGACCTAAGGGGGAGATGACGAGATGAGAAATCAAGTCAAGTGTTTGAGAATAAGATAGTACTGAGTTCTAGAGAGTATAAGAGATATCTTTTCAGAGGTCCTGTTAGTAATGAAGTTGTTAGAAGTACTAAGCTTGAATGTGGTGTTGTTAAACATTAGGTGGTTCTTGATATGAGCCCAATGTGGTGGTAAAGAGTAATAGTCTTGGGATGATATTCCCTATAGAGAGGTATAGAACCTGAACCTAAAGATTTTGGTTAAGCTTCAATATAGTAAGAGCATACCATTAGACACAGACCTTAGTAAGAGTAACCCATTCCATACCCAGTCCAGTCGTCATTCGAGGACGAATGATCCCAAGGGGGAGATATTGTAACCCATTCCATACCCAGTTATCCCGCTATGCTCCGGAGATGGCGGCAGATATGAGAAGTAGGATGAGTTTGTTCTTGTCTAGGCTATCTCTCCTATCTAACAGTGAAGGTAAGTAAGCTATATTAATAGGGGACATGTACATAGAAAGGCTCATGATTCATGGGCAGCAGGTTGAGGAAGAGGAGTTGAATGAGAGAGAATTGTTTCGAAATAAGAAATCTAAGATAATTAATCAAGAGTCTGGTCAGTAGAAGACTGGAAATGGAATCGATCATCGTTTCAGTAGAGATCATTAGTAGAGATCGTTTCAGAAATGGCTCCAATCGAGTTAAAATAGTTTAAAGAGAAGTTGAGAGATCTGTTTGATAAGGTTTCATCCGACCAACTGTCTCACCTTGGGGAGCTCCGGAATGATGACTCCCTTAGGAAGTGTATCGATTAATGCGAGTTGAAAAATGTCACCATAAAGAATAAATATCCCCTTCCGATAATTGATGACCTTTTCAGCCAACTTAAGGGTGCCACTTGTTTCTCTAACATAGAATTCAGATCTGGCTATCATTAGTTGAGAGTGAGAGAAAGTGACATCCAAAGGCAACTTCAAGGACCCATTACAGTAATTATGAGTTCATTGTTATGTCCTTTGTTTTGACTAACGCTCCTGCAACATTCATGGATCTCATGAATAGAGTATTTAAGCAATATCTGTATATGTTTGTTATTGTATTCATCGATGATATCCTGATCTACTCAAAGAATGAGGAGGATCATGCTAGTCATCTATGAGTAGTCCTCCAAACTCAAAAAAGATTGAGAGTTATATGCCAAGTTTTCTAAGTATGAGTTCTGGCTTGAATTCATGGTGTTCGTAGGCCACATCGTGTTAGGCAAATGAATTCGGGTTGACACTCAGAAGATTGAGGTAATGCAAAATTGGCCCAGGCCATTTTGTACCCTACCAAAGGGTACATAGGTTTTTTTCATCTATGGAGATGCATAATAGTAATGTTATATCCTATGCCTCTAGGAAACTTAAGATTAACGATAGGAACTACCCGACTCATGATCTCGAGTATGTAGTAGTGGTTTTTGCTCTCAAAATATGGTGTCACTATCTCTATGGTGTTCATGTGGATGTGTTCATCAACCCCAAGAGTGTCTAGTATGTTTTCAGTCAGAAATAGCTTAATCTTAGACAAAGGAGGTGGTTAGATCTACTCAAGGATTACGACATAAGAATCCTCTATAACCCAGGTAAGAATAACGATGTTGTTGATGCCTTGAGTCAATTGTCCATGGGTAGTAATGCTCATGTCAAGGAAGGCAAGAAAAAGTTGTCTAAGGATCTGCATAGACTTGCAAGTTTGGGAGTCCGTTTGTTACATTCCAGTGAAGATGGAGTTGTTGTGATGAATGGGATTGAACCATCATTAGTGTCAGAACTGAAGGAGAAGCAAGAAAAAACCCCATCTTACTGGGAATAAAGGCAAATGTTCATAAGCAGAAAGTAATGGGTTTTGAACAAGGGGAGATGGTGTGTGGAGATATCAAGGTGGATTGTGTGTCCCTAGGGTAGATGAGCTTCAAGAGAAGATCATGACAGAAACTCATAGTTCCTACTTGCTAAGGTAGAACCATGAATTTCTAGCTTAAGTGGATCAACTAGCTAATGTCTACTTTAGACAATCATCCTATGGGGGCATATAGGTAAGGGATAAGGAGATTGCTACTAGAAAACCGACCTCTACTCACGGGAGAGCTTCCATCTCAATATCCTCTCGGTGCTAAGCATAAATCCCACGGAATAGTTATTTCTTACTTTGACCTTATTATCCATGGAAAGGTATCCTTGGATAACCAATCCAAGCTAGTTTCATTAGGATAGCTCCTTAGACCATGTGTGAGAAAACCTTTCACCGTCTATGATCCTTTCATAATAGCTTTTAATCTTTGATTCAATTAGGTGAGAAAGCCTTTCAACCTAAAAATACTTATTATGTGAGAAAACCTTTCACATCTTAATCTTATGTGTACATGAGAAAATTCTTTCAATAACACATCATGATCATCATTAGTGACACTTTACTCTCAAAGCATCCTTAAAACATTTGCATAGATTTCATAAGAAAATGCATAAGTCCATAATTTACCTCTTGAGGTTCAAAACCTACTTTCGATCATGAATACTTTGAAAACATGGGTTATATATGGATTTCATCATAAATTCATGTAAAACTAGTAATACATGCTTAATTTCATAAAACTCTTCCTTTCCAATCAGAATCCCACATCACATGATTCATAACTTGAAAACATAGGGGTTACATGGGTTCATGAGGAAATCATCATAAAATCATAGTATTTCATGAATTCATGCATAAGAGATCATAATTCAATCATTTAAATCAATATTGAAGAGAACCCATGACATTTGAAGAAAACTCTAACTCAATTGGGGGAATTCTAACTTTGAAATAGAGGAATTTGGGAACTCCATGAATGGAAGGAATCCATGGATGAAAACTATCATATCTCAAAGCCCAAAGCTTAACTTCAATGGAGGAATTGAGGCTTGACCTTGATCCTCGCTTGAATCCTTCTTCTTCTTCAAGTTTCTAGAGAGAAATATTTTGGGGAGAAGAACTTTGATTTTCTTTTGGGTTTGGAAATAATGACTTGAATGGGTGAGTTTTGGGGTTAAAATCACTTATATAGGGGTCCTAGGCTTGGGTAAAACGACATAGTATCAATTCACTTAAATCCGGAAAAAACCCTTTGGCCCCTAACTTACAGGGGTCTGCCTCATCACCACATGAGGCTCCACGGGCCGTGGTGCCATCCGTGGTCTTGGACCAGTGGCATGGCAACCACCCCTACACCCCTCGCAACCTAACTCATGCCCACGACCCCTCCTACGGCCCGTGGTGGCCTTCACGAGTCGTCTAGTGGCTCATGGGGAGGGTCTCCTTTTTTGCAGACTTGGAGTAGCTACTGCCTCACCTCCACGAGTGTCACCATGACCCGTGGTTACCATCACAACCCGTCTTGGTGCTCGTGGGAGGTTACCTTCCATTGGTCACTCACTGCCTAAGGTCTACGGGCACCACCACGACTCGTGGTGCCCTTCACGACTCGTGAGGCTTTCATGGAGGGCACCAAGGCTAAATCTTAGGTTTCTAACCACTCACTTAGACCCTTGCTTAGGCTACTAAATTCTGAGGTGTTACATTGAAGGACCATCCTATTCACTCATAGAAAATTTCAAAACATGATTTTAAAAAAAAAAAAAATTCCCTGTTTCTACGGAGTCCATCTACGTCCCGTAGAAGCTTCCCCATCTGTAGATGGGGACCCGTAGAACCAACCTGTAGCCAAAAATCTTTTTCTTTTCTTTTCCAAAATCTAAGGTGTTACATTTTTATCAGTAACAAATAATCTAGGGATACATCCTTAGTTTTGATATTCTTGAAATGAGTTTCGTTGTTGAGTTTTGAATTTTATTCCTGATTTTTGAGTTGCTATATCTTGCATTGAGAGTCTTGAGTTGATTGTTGATGTCTATTTTTCACCATGAACCCCATTATTAAGTTTTATTAAGAATCTTTTAACCAAACTCTTCTGCCATAAATTGATTTTTTTAGAAAGTAAAGACCAGTTTTAAGTAGAGTCTAAAGAATTTTTTGAGTAAAGTATGAGGGAAATCATTGATTCCCAAATGTATCATTTTACATTGATAAAGAGAACTTTTATATTCATAAAGAGTTAAAAGAGTTTCCAGATATAATTGCGACATTGCCTCTTAAAGAGGATTTTTTGAGTAATTACCTCAAAACAAAAAAAAGAGTATTTCTACTTGAACATGAGTATATATATATTTATTGGGAGTAGTATTGAGCACTGATATAGGGATGAGTTCAGGCAACTCACATTCCTCATAAACCATGTAGCCAACATGGGTAAAGGATCGTACTGTTTAGACGTCTCCTTATTGCTTTCGAGCAGAGCTTTAGTGGATCTACTTAGTTGAGATGTTCTATATACCGGCAAGGTATAAGACAATTCTGGCAGCGTGGGCGAGATGGTGTATCATCACATTGCTCATAGTTATGGTTATCGTTTAGAAAATTTCCTAGATAGAGTTAAAAGTGTATTTTTATCATAGCACTTAATATGTTGAGTTCAGAGATGAGTAAGTATTTGTAAAATTTAGATGTTTTAACTCCTTTATTTCCTTACATCAAGTTGAGTATATATTTATATTTATTGTAGTCATTTCATTCAGTTATTTTATTTGGCTACATTACATACTCGTGCATTCAATGTAGTGATGTCATTCGACCTGCATCTTTCTATGATGCAAATACAAGTGTTCAGGGTCATCAACATGTGATTTGTTGAGATCACTTGCACTTCCAGTTAACTTTGGTGAGCCTTATTTTATTTTGGAGGACTCCACTTTTATGTTTTATTTAGTTTATTTGAGGTGTCATGGGTTTTGTCCCGACATCCGTCTCAAACAATAGAGGCTTCATAGATAGTTAGTGTTGAGTATGTTTTCAGTATTCCTTTGTTAAACTGTATTTCAACTATTATTGTTTTTAGACTCTTTTGAGACAGTTGAGTACTTTGAGATTAAAAACTTTAATTTTGCTTGAGTTAGTCTTCTACTAAGTAGAAAGTCAGGTCAAGGGTTATCTTGAGGATCAACAATGGTTCTCGAGTGCTGGCCACGTCTAGGGTGTAGGCTCGGGGAGCGACACCCATGGCCGGTCAACATTTCTAGGACTTGTAGAATGATGAGTGGTGGATTTTCACTTATTTGTGGTTCTTTTCTTATGATTTTGTGGAACTCAAATAGAGAAAGAGGCTAATTAGCCTTTTAATTGTGTAAATTTTAAGTGTTTTTTTGCTGGGAGGAAAAATGACGCACAAAAGTGGAATAAAGAGCTGAACCTGGTAAAAATTGAGCCCCAAATGTCACACCTGTGCAAGAGGGTTCACTTTTGTGAATAGTCAACTCGCTGTCAAAGGTTACTTTTGCGACCACGTGGGAGTCACTTTTATGAATTGGCCAAAATTGGCGGAGTTCGCTTAAGCGATGGAAGTGTGGCTTTTGCGATGTTTGCTTAAGCGAACTCCAGTCTGCTTTTGCGAGGTCCGCCCAGTAGGTCAAGGAAACAAATAGCATTTCTCTAGCATTGGATCCAAACTCACACAAAGAAGTTGTGAGAGGATTATTATTGAGGATCCAAGAAAAATATATAACAAGAGATTTTAGAGAGAAAAACTCATCTTATTAGCTTAGAGTAGATTTCTTGTTGTTCTTAATTTTGGGTTCAGAGTTTGAAGGTAAGTTGCCTCATAATTCATCCTTTGGATTTAAGATTGTGTTTCTAATAGTAGTATATCTTATCCTATCTACTTTCTCTTTTTTGTATTGCATGAATTGTGGGTGTAATTGTTAATTGAGATTTGGGGTTTTTTTCTAGAAATAGACAAATTGTTTGGGTCTTTGATTCCTCATTCTATTGTTTTGTATTTGATTCCATGCTTGATATTTAGGAAATAAGTTTAGTATAATTTTAATGTTTGAATTTATGATTTGAGAGTGCACGCTCAAATATAGCTTCCGATCTTTGTAAGTTGCTCGAAAGAGAATTTGTGAAGTGGAGAATTAGATTGATAATCACAGCTTAGCTTTAAATCTTGAATTTGAGATCAAAAGGAGATAATATAGGTTTTCATTGTTGAATGCAAGGCTTCCTCGAAAGAGAGGTCTATGTTAAGGTATTAGGTTGTTTTTTTTGGATTACAGGATTGAGACCAAAAGGAGATACCATGATATAACCTTTTGAGACCGAAATGATATTAGGGTTGATTTATAATGATCCATCCTACCTATGAGTGAATGAGCATGTGGTGAGATTGCAATGGATCGTTAAGTGAGTGTTGAAATCCAAATTTCCAATTTCCGATTATCCCTTGCTTGATTCTTTCTTTACCCAAAAGCTTTTATTTGTGTTACCAAACCATTATCTTAATTTGAAAATTGTATATTATTAAGTTTAGATTAGAACTTGTAGCTATTAATTCTTTATCTTTTCAATTACTGACATATTATTCCTTATGGGATTCGACCCCAACTCTTAATTGGATATTTTTATTGACGATGACCGCTTACTCTTCAATTTTTTTTAGCGTAATTTGAGTGTTATAAAAAATGACGCCGTTGCAGGGGTATAATTAGGTGTATTGAATTAATTTAGGATTTTTAGTTTACTTGTTTCTACCTAAATTGTGAATAGTTCTCTTTATTTTCTTTTTGTTTTGTTTCTATGGCTTCTTGTGATAAAGAAATGATTGGGGGTTGTAAGCCTTATGTTGATGACCCATGGTCTTGTTGTGAAGAAATGAGTGTTGTGATTCAATCGTGGCTCATGAGCTTGGCCCAAAAGCTTGAAGAAAGTGTGAAGTACTTACACGTATTGTCCCAACTAGAGGATGAATTTCACATTTTGCACCTTAATCGGTGTTTTGAGATGATCCGACTCAGGTTTGGAATTGATACTTTGGATGTCGATTTGAGAACACAAATGGGAGTATGTGATGCTCCTTTCCAAAAGGTCGATAAATATGAAGTTGTATTGGAGTCTCAAGAAAAAGGGGTTATGTTTAACATGGATGAAATCTTGGGAATTTGCAAACGGACCAAGCCAATAAAACTCCAAGATGCCAAAATCAATGAATTGATACTAGAGTTGCAAGAAAAAAGCCAAAAAGATCATATATGGAAACTTTAGTTCATCTGAAAGTGAGAGTGCCACTCACTTGAAGGCCAAGAATTATGAAGTTCAATGCTCAAATGGAATAATGGTCCCCTCACTCTTGCCCAATAATCCAAAATGAAACATGATTTGAAGTTGGATAAGAAATTTAAGTCGTCAAAGTGGAGAGATTGGGTGAAATACGTGATGCTCTCTTGCACTCCCTATGCTCTTTGGAGTGAAAATGATCAAAAGTTAGAGAGAAGGTTCATTGTCTCGAAGTGGAAACACAAAGGGTGGTGTACATGGTGTCGCATTACGACATTAAACTGTGTGCTTGATGGGAGGCACCTCCATCGGTATCCAAATTAGATTAATTTTGAGTTTTTGAATTCTAGATTAGATTTGATTTTTTCTTTTGACTAACCCACATGACTTTAGAGCCTTTAGAATTAATTTGAACAGGTTTAGGGGCATGGATCTTGGAGTAAATGACGTTTGGGGCTAAAACCCCACCAAAATATGCCCAAGCTCGCCCAATGAGTCTAGGCAAATCGCCCAACGGAACCTAGTCCGCCAAAATTGAAAGTGAGTGGCAAGGATAAAAGGGGACTCAGAAGTCGCAAAAGCGAATGGTTGTTCACTTCAGTGAAGTCTGCAAAGGTGGCTCCCTCTTGCAATAGCGATCATCACTTAAGCGAAGGTAAGGAATTTAAGAATCCCTGGGCAGAAGCCAAACGGTTCAAACCAAGCACTTAAAAGGTCCAACTTCTTTTTCTCTCCCTCAACTGTCTCAAATCGTTCTAAAACTCCTGGTCTTCATTGTGCAAACATAATCCAGTATGTCTCTCTCACTCTTACTCTCTTGAAGTGATAAATTGTGTTTGTCAATTGAATTTCCTTGTTGAAAGTTAGGGGTATTATGTGGGCAATAACTTCTCTAACTTGGGGGGTTAAATTTATGAATGTGTTGGCAGAATATGTTGCTTTAATTGTTAAATACATGTGTGTGGGCTGATTTAGATTATTTTGGGGAAGTCTTGAGTACCCATTTCATGATTTAATTGATGAAAATTAGATTGGGCACCATGTGTTTGATAAAATGCCCCAAAGAACTCAAGGATGATTTTTGAAACTTTTAGTACCGAAATTATTGAGTTCCTTGATTGCTTGTTTGGTTGTTGTTGATTTTACATTGCTGGTGGTTAAAATTTTGTGCTAAATTGAGAATTAAATTTTGTTGTTCATGATGAGGGAGGCGACTATTCACGAAAGAAAACTCGCTATAACAAAAGTGAAGTTCACTTAAGTGATCCCTCTTCGCTTTTGCGACTTCTGCTTAAGAGGCCTCTTGGTTGCTTTTGCGAAGTTCGCTTAAGCAAACATGGCTTCACTTTTGTGATATCAAAGACCATTTTCTGCCAATGTGCATTTTTTTAACAGGACTGTTTTGATCCTAGATTGATTTCTAACCCTTTTCTTTGACTTCTACCAATGAAATAGCACTATTTAACACATACTTCTTACATATTTATGCTATTGTGATTTTCAGATTTTTACAAAGTGAAGAATGGAACAAGAACTTGGTTTTGAGAAGGAAGTTATGGTCTAGTATGACCAATATCGATTTGTCTCTCTCCAAGCACAAGTGGACTATTATTCAGACTTGATCAAGAAGAAGCTGCTCTTGGAGAGAGGCATTTCACGTGACAAAGTTGAGTAACTACTTCTGAAATTCTACCAAAGGTTGGTCACCTCCAGTTGGATATGCTTTGCGGCTGAGCCATGCAAGGAAAATGAGCATTGGGTAAGGGAATTCTATGCTAACCTCATGGAGACCGACATAAATTCAAGGTAGATCAGTGTTCCGGACAAGGTTGTTAACTATGGGCCGAAGGCGATCAATGCCATATATGGGCTACTTAACCATTATTTCAAGGCCTTCATGGACAAGGATTGTGAGTCGGGTGCTTGGATAGCTTCAAAGCTTTGTCCAGGCAAAAATGTACCATGGGCCATCACAAAGGTTGGGATTTTATGTCCAGACTTGATGGCTGAGGCAAGGACATGGATGTCGATTGTATGCAGCCGTATCTCCCCAAGTGGGAACATTAGCAACATTCCAGTATTTTGAGCACAAATAGTGTCATGTGTAGATGATGATTTCCCATTGAATATAGGACATTTTATCATGAATGATTTCCAAGAATTCAATATGCATGACAACCTATCTCTTGTTGTCCCTTCTCTTATCATGGATCTATGCAAATGGGCTGAGGTAGAGGTACTTACGGGTGACACTTGGGTGGAGCCTAAAAATCAAATCTTTCCCCTTTTGATGCATGGTGAGGCCACAGTTGTGAAAATCAATAAGAGAAAGGTTGACTACGAAAAGTCCGTACATGTGGAGGAGGATTCTCCTATACCTCTAGTTTTAAGCCCTTTTGAATCATTGGCAAGTGTGTTGAAGATCGTCAAGGACATAGTGATGAGGCTGCCTCAAGGTCCGGGTGAGTCATCTTCTCGGCCGGTATCCTATGTGCCCCAAAGTGAGTTTGATACCTACTTGAAAGATCAAACGAAGGAAAAATCTTAACTTGCAAATTTGGTGAAGGCCTACGCCAGTTTGGCTAAGTCACATGGTGAGTTAAGCATATCACACAGAAAGATGAAGAAGTGGTAGCAGAGTAGAGACAAGTTCTTTACTTGAATGTGGAAAGGGGTAAAAGGCCTTTGGAAAGTGTTGAAGGCAAATGAGCCACTCCTGACTTCTAGGCCGGGGGAAGATGGAGATGAAACTGCTGCATGGAGAAAGGATGTGAAGATATGGATATCGAGGCCACCGATACTAATAAAGATGATTCAGGAAGTCCAGGAATCCCTTCGTATTCTCTTTATGAGTTCCATAGTTGTGCTCTGAGGACAAAACATCACTTTTAGTTGGGGGTGTTCCCCTTTTGGGTTGTTTTTATCTTATTTTGATTGACATTTTAGATTTTTGTTTTGGATGCTTTTGTTTATTGTGTGGATTGGTCATTTTTATTATGTATTAGTTTTATTATAGTAGTATGTTTAGTTAGTTTCTTGTTGTAGCAATTAATTGTGATAATATTGTTTCATTCGTGTATGGCTTGAAGCAAGGGAAATCTGAGTACCCGTAGCTTGTGAATTTGGAATCCATTATAAAGTCTCAACGAAAAGGATTGAATTTTCCCAATGATAGATCGGGTGACGTCATTCTTAAGGGAAAAATCCTCATTTTGTTGAGTGTTGTTGGCTTTGTGGTGCCTTGATGTAAGGTTGTGACTTCTTTGGTACTAATAGATTTAGTCAATCCTTGTAAATTGTAAAATGAGCACCCTTCTGAAAATTCTTGTGAAAATGGAGGACTTGTTGACAATGTTTTGACTCTTTTTGTGACTCCAACTTACTAGATGTTGAAGTGAAAATAACTCCTTTGTTGTTAACTAGGAAGTGAAATTGATCCTTCTTGAATAGCTTGCATGCCATGTGTGGTGAGTTTTTTGTGAATAAAGCCTTGTGTTCACTTGTTTTAACTAGAACTTGTCCTGTTAGTCTTAAAATGTTGGTCTTGATTGAGTTTGGTTGGAGAATTGATCTTAGACTTTCTTTGATTATTCTTGAAGTCCACTTAGCCTAAAATCCTACCTCTACACTAAAAATATCCTTAGTTGTCCCCTTTGAGCCTTATCCTTTTTATTGACAACTACATTACAAACCTTACCCTTTTTAAAAAGTAACCTTCTTTGAACCTTTCCCTCCTTGAACTCGAAAATTGTGAAAGTTGTGGCTAAAAGCCTAAGTTGGGACTGTTATGGGAAACTCATAGATGGGATCCTTACCACATGAGGGCTTGGTAAAAAAAGGTGTTTGAGAATGGAGGAAAAGTTTCAAAGAAAGAAAAAGTTGCAAAAAAGAAAGAAAGGAAAAGAATAAATGAGACTTGAATCCTCCAAAAGTTGAAAATGTTTGCGTGCGGGGTATCAAGAATGGTAATAAGAAAGGAAAAATAAGAAAATAGTGTGAATTGTGTATTGAGTTGAAAAATCAAGAAAAAGGGAAAAAGTTGTTTTATAGTGTTCAAGGAGGGTGTAGTTACTTGTACCTAAATGATATCCTAAACTTCCCTAAGCCTACATTACAAGCTTAACAAAGTCCTTTGAGATCTCCAAGAGAATGAAATTGAGTCAATGTTGTTTGAAAATATCGTCAAGCCTATGGTGTGGCACTTATGTGCATGAGATGATTCGTTGTGAGTGTGAGTGTTTGCATCTTTGTCCCTTGGATTGTGAATACTTGTGTGTGCTTTTGTGGGACATTAATTTTCTTGTGAGGGCATGAAAACTAGGATGGATTGGTGAAGTTGATAAATTCAAAAATTGAGTAAAGGGAAGTTGTTAGTTGACTAGTATTTGTGAGTCGCTTCTTGAAAATTCTTGTTCTCACTTGTTAATTCTTGAAAATCATTGAGTTTTGAAATTGTTCTTCAATTTTAGGGAGTTGCTTGGAATGGAAATCACTTTCTTGCTTGCTAATTATTAGTACCAACAAAAGTCATGACCATAACACTTAGTTGAAATTGAAGGGTGTTGTGCTTAAATTGAGTGCCTCTTGAGTTTTGGATTTTGTTTTTCTTGAGGACAAGCAAAGTTTTTAAGTTGAGGGTGTTGATGAGTGGTGGATTTGCACTCATTTGTGGCACTCAAGTAGAGAAAGAGGTTAATTACCCGTTGAATGTGTTATTTTCAGGTGTTTGTTGTTGGGAGGAAAAATGATGAACAAAAATGAAAAAAAGAGCTAAACTTAGCAGAAATTTAACCCCAGATGTTGCACCTGTTGAGGAGGGTTTGCTTTTGTGAATAGTCAACTCGCAGTATAAGGTCGCTTTTGCAACCACGCGGGAGTCCCTTTTGCGAATTAGCCAAAATAAGTGGAGTTTGCTTAAGCGATGGGAGTGTCGCTTTGGAAATGCTTGCTTAAGAGAACTCCAATTCACTTTTGCGAGTTCCGCCCAGTAGGTCAAGGGAAAAAATTACATTTCTCTAGCATTGGATCCAAATTTACTTAAAAGGGTTGTGAGAGGAATATTATTGAGGATCCAAGAAAAATATACCAGAGGATATTTTAGAGAGAAAAACTCACCTTATTATCTTAGAGTAGATTTCTTGTTGTTCTTAATTTTGGGTTGAGACTTTGAAAATTCATCCTTTGGATTGAAGATTGTGTTTCTAATAGTAGTATTTCTTATCCTTACTTCTTTCCCTTTCTTTGTATTGCATGAATTGTGGGTGTAATTACTAATTAAGATTTGGGGTTTTGTGCTAGAAATGAACAAAATATATTGGATTTGAATCCTCATTCTATTGCTTTTGTATTTGATTCCATGCTTGATATTTATGAAATGGGTTTAGTCTAATTTTTGTGTTTGAATTTATGATTTGAGAGTGCACGCTCAAATCTAGCTTTCAATCTTTGTGGGTTTCTCAAAAGAGAATTTGTGAAGTGGAGAATTAAATTGATAATCGCATCTTAACTTTGAATCTTGAATTTGAGACCGAAAGGAGAGAATTTAGGTTTTCATTATTGGATGCAAGGCTTGCTCAAAATTGAGGTCTATGTTAAGGTATTAGGTTGTTTTGTTGGATTATATGATTGAGACCGAAAGGAGATATCATGATATAACCCTTTGAGACCGAAAGGAGATTAAGGTTTATTTATGATGATATATCCTACCTATGAGTGAATGGCATGTGTTAAAATTTTAATGGAATTTTGAGTTAGTGTTGAAATCTGAATTTCCCAATTCCTGATTATCCGTTGATTTTTTTCTTTGCCCAAAAGCTTTTGTCTGTGTTACCAATCCATTCTCTTTGTTTGACAATTGTGTATTATTAAGTTTAGATTCAAACTTTTAGCCATTAGTTCTTTATCTTTTCAATTGCCGACAAATTGTTTCTTGTGGGATTCGACCCCGACTCATAAATGGGTATTCTTATTGATGACGACTACTTACTCTTCGAAATTGTGTTGAGGGTAATTTAAGCGTTATCAAAGAAACCAAGTTCAAGCCCAAGATTTCACTAAGTCTGAACCCATCAACGACCCCTAGAACAAACTACGACCCATCATGTTCATTCATAGGTCAACTTACTGGGAATTGAAAATTCCAAAACGTAACTCAAGTCCTACGGTTGCCTTTCTACGACCCGTAGAACTTCATATGGTCCATAGATAGACTTGTAAATCACTGTTTCAATGCCAAAACTATACTATCCCTTTCCAATCCAACTTTCTAATTTTGAGGTGTCACAATATCTCCCCTTTAGGATCATTTATCCTCGAATGAGACTCAAGCTTGGATGAATAGAGTAGGAGAGAAAAAAACAACCCGACATGAATGCAAATCTCATCATAATGCACATAAACAAGGAGAAATCACCCCAAGCTAAATCATAACATAAAAATAAAGTTTTTCATGAACATGCAGGCATCTAGAAACATGAGAATGACTAAGATGCATAAATCTGAAAGAATGAACCATGAGGAACTAATACCTCAAGCTAGAATAGGAGCGGAGGGAAAGAGATGACGATACTTGAACATCATATCCGCTTCAGTCTTTTAAGTAGCATCTTCAACTAGTTGATTCCTCCAATAAAATTTCATAGAAGTAATTTCTTTATTTCTAAACTTCCAAACTTTGACGGTCTAAAATCTCAACCGGAATCTATTCATACGAAAGACTTTCTTTGACTCCAAAACTTTCTAAAGGCACAATGGACGTCAGATCTCCAACACACTTTTTCAAGAAAGATACATGGAATATCGGATGTACAAATGCTAAATCATTAGGTAACTCCAATTCATAAGAAACTTTGCCAATACATCTCAAAATCTGATAGGGCCCATATAACGGTGACTAAGCGTCCCTTTCTTTCCAAACCTCATCACACCCTTCATAGGTGAGATTTTTAAATAAACTCAATCATCAACATCAAATTTGAGTTCTCTTCGTCTAACATCAATATAAAACTTTTGACGACTTTGAGTCATTTTCAACCTTTCATGAATAAGTTGAACCTTTTGCATAGTCTCATAAACCAACTTGGGCCCTATCAAAGCGACCTCACCAACTTCAAACCAATCAATAGAAGATCTACACCTCTTACCATAAAGAGCTCCAAAAGAAGCCTACCAATACTCAAATGATCAATATTATTATAAGAAAACTCGATCAAATCCAAATGATCATCTCAATTACCTTTAAAATCAATCATAGAAGCTCTCAACATATCTTCTAAGGTACCGATAGTTATTCAACTTGTCCATTAATTTGATGATGGAAAGTTGTGCTAAGCTTCACTTGAGTACCAAGACCCTTCTGAAATGACTTCCAAAACTAAGACATAAACACAGTACCACAATAGGTGATAATGTACAAAGGACACCACATGAAACCTTACCATTTCCCAAATATAAATCTTGGCATACTCTTCAACTAAAAATAAAGTCCTTATGGGAAGACTGTGAGTCGATTTTGTCATTCGGTCCATAATAATCCAAATCGAGTCAAAATGACGATGAGTACGAGGTAAACTCTTAATGAAGTCCATATTTAAATTTTCTCACTTCCATGTAAGAATACTTATATCTTCAGCCAAACTATCAGGTTTTTGATGCTCAACTTTCACTTGTTGACAATTCAGACAGCTAGCTACAAATTATGCAATATTCTTCTTCATCTCATTCCACAAATAGACCTCCCGCAAATTGTGGTACATCTTGTGGCTTGTAGGTGAATAGAATACTGAGAGCTGTGAGCTTCTTTAAAAAATTTCTTAACTAATCAACATCTGAAATACATAACTGACCTTGATATCGAAGGACACCATCTCACCCTAAAGAGAAAGCCTCAATGGCTTTTTTGGAAATAACTTCTTCAAATCAACTAATATCAAATCAAGATCTTTCTTCTCTTTCATATCCAATGCAAGAGATGATTCTAAATCATTTTGAGCAATTACACCACCTTTATTAGAATCAACCAAGCGAACACCCAATCGAGCCAACCTATGAACATCACTGATATACCAGGTGTTGATATACCGTGAGTTTACGGTATTTCTGATGCATTTCACTTAGAGTTTGTATGTGTCTTAAGCTACTTTGTTATTATATATAATGTGTTTATGTAATCTTTTTCAGGATATTAGTTCAGAAGTGGTTGGAAGGAAAATGGACTGAAATGGCAGCAGCAGCAACTGATGAAACCAACGATGGACCGTAGGTCCAACGACGGCCCGTAGGTGATGAAGAGTAGGTGAAGTTCAGGGAAGTCTGACTAAGTGTAGAACCACAGAGGCTAATGACGGACCGTAGGTCGAATGACGGATCTTCCTACACATCCGTCGTTGTGATTAGAGAGATAGAGTTCCAGTACCTGAACCACGGAGGTGACCAATGGACCGTAGGTGGATCCACAGTTTGTAGGTCCGGTCGTCAGTCAAAACCGCATCCTAAACTAATTTTCCTTATTTTTGTTTCCTAGTTGGTTTAGGATTTAAATACTATAAATATTAGTTGTTATTTCCATTTTTTGATGTTACAAAATATTGAAGACTTTTGTTTTGGTCTTTTTGAATTACTTTGCAAACTCTTAGAAATTTAGTTCCGAAATTTGGTTTTATGCAATTTGCACTTTGAATTTCAATTCAAGATTTCGGTTTTCATGTATTCTAATTGTAAGTTCATAATTTTATTTTAACCTTAATATGAATTGTGAACTCTCAAGCATGAGTAGCTAAATCCAGAACTAGGGTTGTGGGAATCATGAGCAATTAACAATGTATTAATAATAACTAAGTAATTCTTGAATAGTTTTTATACATGTATTATTAATCCTTTCGTTTAAAAGTCTTTCTAGTGGTGTGCAACGTTATAACTGGCCTCGTTCCTACTTGCCTTACCAAGGGGGTAATGAATGAGATAAGGATTAAACAACAGAGATTTAGTTAAGATTTGCTTCTATCTAATAGTCTGACTTTAATTAGTTGACGTGAGGGTGAATACTTAACTTAATTGACACGATTACTAATCTGAGGTAAAGGTAAGGGTTAGTAAAGCACACAGCCGTAGACTTACCAAGTTACGAGTGAAAGTTCCTACTTGGATTACCAATCACTTAGGGATACCTAACTTATCAGCCTTGCATGTCAAACACTAGGATAGGATTACTGCGTTAAGAGCTTGTGGGGAACACATATACCCTAGTTTCCATCTTATATTGATATCTCAAATTGTGAATCTTGTTTACTTGTTACTTAATCATTCAAATCAACAATCTGTTATTTTTATTTACAAAACCCCGCTGTTTACTTTTCTCAGAAATAATTTGACTAAAAAGAGATAATTGTGAGGTAAGTTTAAGTGTGAACCATATTCCTCGTGGGATCGACCCCAACCTACAAGTTGGGCTCTTTATTTGGCAACAACCGCTTATACTTCTTTAGGGAAGTGTAATTTGGGCGTATCAAATTTTGGCGCCGCTGCCTGGCAATACGACTTTTAGATTAAACTAACTACATTCTTAAACTTTAGTCAAGTATTTCTTGATTTTATGTTTTCTGTTTTATTTTTGTTTTCGACAGGTTTTAACTCTAGTGTATGCAAAGTACACGGAGTCAAGGAAATCCCCTGACGCCTTACGATCCAGAATTAAGGAGAACTTTGAGAAGAATGGTCTGAAGAGGCATAAATCTTGAGATACACAATGATCCCATCGAAAAGGGTCAAGGGGATGCAGTTGTTCTCCTCATAGAGTTGTGAATGTGCCAGCTCAGGTTGACTATGATGCGGTTGGATCAGATGGGCCTATTGTTCTCCCTCCACTACCTCCAGTACATACATTTGTGGTGACCAACGGTCTTATGCAAATGCTTTCATCAAGTGGGTTATTTGTTGGGTTATCGTTGGAAGATCCATACACTCACATGGCTAAATAGACTAGTGTCTGTAAGAGTAGTGTGGGACGCCCGGAATTGGATATGAACATCATAGGTTTGAGAGTATTCCCACTGTCGTTGACTAGTGATGCTGCTGTGTGGTTTTCTGAGCTGCCATACAATTCGATCTTTACATGGGACCAATTGCATAAGGTGTTCATGACGAGGTATTTTTTCGGTGTCCAAGAAGCTGAACTACAAAGATAAATTGAATAATTTCACAGCACAACCTGGAGAGTCGGTAAGCAGTTCATGGAATAGGTTCACTGGATTTATGAGGAGTGTTCCGAATCACCGCATAGATGATGAGTCACTAAAAAAGTACTTCTACGGAGGGCAGGATGAAAATGGAAAGGTTGTGTTAGATAATATTGCTGGAGGATCATATGGTGAGTGCACTTTTGAGAAGATTGCTGAAAAACCTTAGAGGAATTCCCAAAATAACAAAGCATGGAGCACTAGAAAGGTAAATACTGGTAGGAGCACGTTCGCTGTCCAAACTGCACCAAGTCAATCCAATGATGACATTTGTGAAGAGATGGCTCAAATGAGGACAGAAATTGTCTTGGTATTAAAGCATGTGATCGAAAGTGTAGAAAAGGTGAATGTGATATATTATCTAACTAGAACTCCACCACCGCCAGTTGAGGAGTATTACTATGAAGAGGATGTGAATTCGGTTAATGATCAGACGGGGGGTTTTCGAACCAACGCCTAAGGTTTCAACTCAGATAATTGGCACCAAGGTCAAGGAAACTAAGGTCGAAACTATGGAAACTACAACCATGAGGGAAACTATGTCCGGGATGGGAACTAAAATCGTGATAACAATTACAACCAGAATAACTATGGAGACAGGAATGATAAGGTTGGGCCCTACGTTCCCCCTGGTAATAGAGAAGTTGGTACTAGTATGAATCGCATTGAAGATATGATGCAGAAGATGATGAAGAGGTTTGATGCGACTGATGAAAATGTGATAGAGATGTGTAATGATTTATCTGGGATTGGTTAGAAAGTTGATGCCCATGCATTGTCGATCAAGCAACTTGAGCAGCAGTTTAGTCTGTTGTCCACTATTGTGAACCCACGCCAGCCTGGCACACTTCCTAGCAACACCATCCAGAATTTGAAAAATAATGGGCATTGTATGGCAGTCACGACTCGTGGAGGAAAGTAGACTATTGATCCCCCATGCCATTTGAGGTTGAAAGAGTGATAGAAAAAGATGAGGATGAGAATGAGGTGACTGAAATTCCGAAAGATGATACAAAGAAGGAAGCTGAGGTGACTCAAAAAGTTGTTCCCATGCCTAGACCTCCACCCCCATTCCCACAGAGGTTGGTGAAACAGACTGAAGAGGGAAAATACCGTAGGTTCATCACTATGTTGAAGCAACTTTCCATAAATGTCCCGTTGATAGAAGCTCTGGAATAGATGCCTGGGTATGCGAAATTCATGAAAGACTTGGTGACCAAAAAGAGGGTTGTCAGTTTTGAGAATGATGAGAGGCTGCAACATTGTAGTGTTATTTCTACTAGGTCACTTGTGCAAAAGAAAGAGGATCCTGGAACTTTAACTATTCTTTGTACCATTGGGATTTTACACTTTGCGAAAGCTCTGTGTGATTTAGGTGCCAGTATTAATTTGATGCCATTGTCCATTTATAAGAAGTTGGGTTTATGAGCTCCAAAGCCGACTGCGATGTGTTTACTTATGGCCGATAGAACTATGAAGAGGCCCATTGGTGTGCTCCAAGATGTCCTTATGAAAGTAGAGTCATTCATCTTTCCAGCGGACTTTGTGATACTTGATTTTGAGGTTTTCATCATCTTAGGGAGACCATTTCGTGCTACTAGGCGTGCCTTGGTCGATATGGAGAGAGGGCAGATGAAGTTTTGATTAAATAATGAGGAGGTAACTTTTAACATTTGTAGGTCTATGAAGCATGTGACTGATCTTAAGTCGGTATCGGTGGTAAATCATATTGTGGAATAAGAATCTGAAGTGTCTATTGAAGAAAGGTTAGGTGTTGATGCACTAACAACGGTGATAATGAATTTTGATAGTGATGGTATTGATGACTATGATGAGCTAGTTGTTGCACTTGATCGGTTCGAGTTCCACTTCAAACCAAAATGGTTGGAATTAGACATGAAGAATCGAGACACCCCACCTACAAAACTATTTGTTGATGAGCCTCCAAAACAAGAACTTAAGGTTCTTCCATCTCATTTGTGGTATGTATTCTTGGGAAAAAATGGCACCTTGCCCGTTATTATTGCTGCTGACTTGAGTGAAGCGCAAATAGAGGCTTTGATATCGGTGTTGAAGTGGTTTAAGAGGGCTATAGGATGGCCTATTGCGAACATTATTGGGATTCCTCCAGGCATTGTTCTCAAAAAATCCAACTCTTGATGGACAGTAAGCCAAGTATTGAGCATCAAAGGAGACTAAATGCCCCTATGAAAGAGGTTGTGAAAAAGGAAATCATTAAGTGGTTAGATGCTGGAGTCATATATCCTATTGCTGGTAGTAGTTGGGTTTGCCCAGTTCAGTGTGTGCCAAAGAAAGGAGGAATCACTGTGGTTCCCAATGCTAAAAATGATCTTGTTCCAATGAGGCCGGTGACTGGTTGGAGAGTGTGTATGGGCTACCGCAAGTTAAATGCATGGACTGAAAATGACCATTTCCCAATGTCGTTCATGGATCAGATGCTAGATCGTCTCGCTGGTAAGGGTTGGTATTGTTTTCTAGAAGGGTATTCGGGCTACAATCAAATCTCCATAGCTCCAGAAGACCAAGAGAAAACAACTTTCACTTGTCCTTATGGGACTTTCGCCTTCAAAAGGATGCGATTTGGGCTATGTAATGCTCCAGCGACCTTCCAGCGTTGTATGTTGTCGATATTTTCATATATGGTGGAGGACACGATAGAGGTATTTATGGATGATTTCTCTGTGGTAGGTGACTCATTTGATGACTGTTTGGAACATTTGGCTGAGGTACTAAAACGGTGTGAAGAGTGCAATCTTGTGCTCAACTGGGAAAAGTGTTACTTCATGGTAAAAGAGGGTATAGTTCTGGGTCATCGGATTTTGCAAAAAGATATTGAGGTTGATAGAGCTAAAGTTGAGGTAATAGAAAATCATCCACCACCCATCTCTGTAAAAGGTGTTCAAAGTTTTCTTGGGCATGCAGGTTTCTACCGGAGGTTCATAAAAGATTTCTCTAAAATTGCACACCCATTGTGCAAGCTACTCGAAAAGGAGTGTAAGTTTGATTTTGATGATGCTTGTCTGAGAGCATTTGTACAATTGAAAGAAAAGTTAACTTCGGCACCTATCATTATTTCATCGGATTGGGGGCAACCATTTGAAGTGATGTGTGATGCGAGTGGGGTGGCGCTTGGTGTAGTATTACGACAGAGGCGAGAGAAAATTCTTCATCCAATTTACTATGCCAGCAAAGATCTGAATGTGGCTCAAAAGAACTATACGGTGACTGAACAAGAACTCCTTGCTGTGGTTTTCGCATTTTAGAAATTTAGATCCTACTTGCTTGGTACTAAGGTCATAGTGCATACTGACCATTTTGCATTGAGGTATCTGATGGCTAAAAAGGATGCAAAATCAGGGTTGATTAAATGGGTGCTCCTACTGCAAGAGTTTGATTTTGAGGTAAAGGATAGAAAGGGAACAGAAAATAAGGTTGTTGATCATTTTTCCAGACTAAAGGAGGAAGCCATGATCAAGTTAGAGGATGGAGTTGAGATTAATGATGCGTTCCCTGATGAACAGGTATTGGCTGCTTCTTATGATCTTATCCCTTGGTTCGCAGATTTTGCTAACTACTTGGCAAGTGATTTGGTTCTGTCGGATTTCTCATTCCACCAAAAGAAAAAGTTCATGTCTGATGTGAAAAAATTATTTTGGGATGAGCCTTATTTATTTCGTGTGCGTGCTGATGGGATTATTCATTGTTGTGTGCCCGAGGTTGAGATGATGAGTATACTAGAGGTGTGTCATTCATCGCCTATTGGTGGGCACCATAGTGGTATCCGAACTGCCCATAAAATTTCGCAGTGTGGGCATTACTGGCCTACCATCCACCAAGATGCTAATGATTTCACCAAGTCTTGTGATCATTGCCAGCGTGAAGGAGGACTTTCGAAAAGGCAAGATCTACCGATGAACCCAATACTGGTGATTGAGATTTTTGATGTTTGGGGTCTTGACTTCATGGGTCCGTTTGTGAGTTCGAATGGGATGAAGTACATTCTTGTGGCGGTTGACAATGTATCTAAATGGGTGGAAGCAGTCGCGCTTTCAAACAATGAGGGAAAGAGTGTCACCGCATTCCTGAAAAAGAATATTTTCTCCAGATTTGGTACACCAAGGGCAATCATAAGCGAGGGAGGTTCTCACATTTGTAATAATTTGTTCAAGGCGTTGCTTGAAAAGTATGGTGTTCGCCAAAGCGTAGCAACCCCGTATCATCCGCAGTCGAGTGGGCAAGTTGAAGTTTCAAATCGTAAGATAAAGTAAATTCTTGCAAAGACCGTAAATGCCAATAGATCTGACTGTTCAAGAAGGCTTGATGATGCTCTATGGGTTTATCGCACTACATTCAAAACTCCCATAGTTATGTCCCCCTACCAACTTATATATGGGAAGTCTTGTCATTTGCTTGTAGATCTAGAGCATAAAGCGAGGTGGGCACTAAAGAAGTTGAATTTAGATTGGGGCACCGCATCGAGTCAAAGAATGAACGACATGAATGAGCTTGATGAATTTCACCTAGAAACATATGAAAGTTCAGCCTTATACAAAGGGTAGATGAAGAAGTACCATGATAAAAAGATCAAAAAGTGTGAATTTGCTTCCGGTGATCAGGTGCTACTATTTAACTCAAGGTTACGCTTATTTCCTGGCAAACTCAAGTCTAAGTGGACCGGATGATTTACAATAACCCAAGTATTTCCACATGGAGCGGTTGAACTAGAGAACAAGGATGGAACACAGTTCAAGGTGAACGATCAGAGAATAAAGATCTACTTGGGGCAATCCGAGAGTATCAATGAGGTGATAGAGGAGTTGAGTCTTCATGAAGTTTGAGTAATCAAGGTGTTTACGTCGTGCCGCGACGTTAAATCAAGCGCTGCTTGGGAGGCAACCCAAGATGTATAATCTAGCCAACTATAGGAGTTTCTTTTCGATATAGGGAGTTTTTCTTAAATTTGCAGTTTTCTAGATAGATGTTATGTAAATTTTTAGTTTTAGTGTTGGCTAGATATAGATAGAATAGGGTCCGTGTCTAAAAAGTGTCCAGAAAACATATAAAGAGAGTCCTAATGTTTTCTACGTGTGCAGGGAAGAAAAGGAAATTCTGCAGAAATTTATCTGATGCAGTGGTCTACTGGTCCCATCAACGGCCCGCTGGTCCACCCACGGACCATGGATGGCATCCGTAGATCCTTGGTATGTGTTCTCAATTTTTCCAAGTGTTAGAGTGAACCACGGTGCCCATCGAAGGACCGTAGGTCAACCCACGGACCGTCGATGGGGTCTCGTGGGTCCAAATTAGGGTTACGACCCGGACCCCCAATTAAAATATAACCCCTCATTTTAAACACATCCCCCATTTCCCTCTATCCCCCCAACTGTTTCAAACAGTTAATATACCCCATATTCATCCCATAATCCCCACATTTACTCTATTACATCCTCCCTTTCGAATTCCATTTCCCCCATTCTTTCTCTTCTCTGCCCAAATTCTCCATTTTCTCTCTTTTCCTTTCCATTTCCACCAAGCATCCACGGTCTGGGTTCGGTGTCAAGGTTGTTAGAGTTGAAAGAAGAAACCACTGCACTACGCACTCACCGACTTGGTTTACTTGTAAGGTAATCGATTTTCACCAAAACTTTGATTTTTTCATTGTTTACTCTTGAAATCACCAAGTCGAACTTGACCTTGGGTAGTTAATGACTTGTTGAAATTGTTGACATCTAGGTTAGTTACTACCCTTGGAACGATGGTGTGTGAGTGTGTTGTAGATTTAACTTGAATAAATGGGTTTGATAGGTCTAGTTGGTAGTTTTGACTTAGGGTTTTGTTGGTGTCTCTGTATTGATAATCAACTGTTGCTTAACTGAAACCCTAAGGATGATAAACTACCACATTATGTGTTGAAATGCATGTTTAGACTTGAAGTAATTAGGTGATTGTTGTGTTGCCTTTGTTAAATTAGAAACATAGAAATTCATGCCTGGCACAGTTCTAGTAGACGGTCACAACCGACAGACCCTAGGTCTACCTACGGACCGTAGGTCATGGTCCGTCAACTGAATGCACCAAAATATTTGCTAAGTTGTGAACCACGGTGTGGACTACGGTCCGTCGACTACACATTTGTGGTTCCAACAACTGATACCTAAAAATTGACTCTCTGACCTACAGAGGGGACCCACGGCCCGTCACTCCATCGACGGACCGTAGGTCCCAAAACTGCTACTGTCTATAAT
Organism: Solanum etuberosum; assembly: GCA_029582245.1. Classification (NCBI taxonomy): domain Eukaryota; kingdom Viridiplantae; phylum Streptophyta; class Magnoliopsida; order Solanales; family Solanaceae; genus Solanum; species Solanum etuberosum. The sequence continues at coordinate 48,374 of JAJONR010002255.1, read as the reverse complement.
TTTTTTTAAAAAAATTCTATGTCCTAAGGGGGTTCTAAAATTGTTCATTCGTTCTTTTTTACTTCTTTAAGTACTAACAACCCTTCCACAGGTACAATGGCACCGAAAGAGGCACCCGTTTACTCAAGGAGAGGTAAGTCAACGTCGGTTGCACCCTCGCGTCGACTTCTTAATGAGTCAAGTGGAGAGGAGTACACACCGGGGTAAACTAAAGGCTTCCCCACTGCCCCTGTGACCACGAGGAGCTGGAACAGGCAGGTGGTTGTTTCTGATGAGGAGCATCCCTCCTCCACCATCCCCGTAGTTGATCCCAATCTGATGAGAGGGCCCAACATGCTGAGGAGTCGCATTCTGGCTCAAGTTCCAGTTTTACACCAGCCTCTGCCTCTGATGCCACTAGCTCCGAAGAGGCTCATGACCCACCAGGCATATCTATATTCCCCGTTCTGCTGTCCACCGAGCCAAACATGTGGTGTGTTGATGGCCAGTTTCAGATATACTATGATGGGCAGTACCGGAACGAGCAGCAGAAACAGGCCAGGACTATTACTGAGGAGCTTCGGGTACCTACTGGGAGCCTTCATATTGTGCCTGCCATTGATGAGTTGTTCAAGTGGCAAAAGTGTGAGTGGATGGAACGGAGTCCGGGCAAGTTTAGTGAGGAGATGACCCACGAGTTCTACGCCTCCTACGCCGCCACTGTCTGAAATACTTTGCCCAAAAAGGCTAAGCCACTAGCTTAACCCCCACTACAGGCTACCTTGGTCCAGAAACTCTCCGTCGACATCTCTGAGACCACTATTTGCCATTTTATTTACGGCCGAGCCCACATTTCGCCAATTAATACAGCAGAGTATGACTACAGTATGGGGATCGTTCAGAGTGGGGAATTTCAGAGGGATGCCGAGCAGAGAGAGATTTTACTACGATGGATGGCCCATCATATTGCTGAGGATGGGGAGAGCACCGAGTGGGTGCAAAATACTACTTTGCCTATCCGAAAGACAACTCTGAGCTTCACTACGAAGTTCTTTTGGGCCGTTGTGCGTACTAGATTATCCCCTACACAGGCGGAAAACGTGGTTAAATGGGATAGGGCTGTGATGTTGGTAGCACTTCTGGCTGGACTTGAGCTCGATTTCGCCCGGATACTGATAGCTAAGATTCATGAGAGGGCCTTTAAGACCACCACTACTTTGACCTTTCCTTGTCTTATATTTCAGCTATGCAGGGAAGCTTCGGTGCCTATTTGGCATTGTGATAGGCTGACAGAGGCTACCAAGACTGTGGATGTCGGCCTTATTAGAGATGATGCCAATCTTGCTGCGCCACGGAGGGACCCACAGGTTGACCTACCTCCCTTGGGTGCTGATCTTACTGCTGATGTGGAGCATATTCAGGCTGTTGCCACTACCGTACCTCCCACTTCTGTGGATGCACAGGCTCCCCCTTCCACCACCACCCGTCAGGCTGCGAGCTCATCCCGAGCCACTGCCCCTTTAGGGTCCACTCTAGTTTCTCTAGCTCGAGTCCAGAAGTTGGAGACCCAGATGGCTACTTTGCTGCAGCACATGAGGCCCTGGATGCAGCGATCTGTAGGGGAGTCTGAGGCTCGTATGGAGCGGATGATGGATGGGAAGATTCAGGCGGTCCACAAGCGCCTTGATGCATTTTACTTGAGAGTTTTGGAGAGGCCTGCACCTACCATTGATCTCACCACTTTCCAGACGGAGTTGGCTAGACTCCATTCTGATGTTCATGCCCTTCTGGCCCCTCCTGAGACCGTACCGGAGACCACTCCTGTTGATGAGGCTGATGATGTGGTGATGACTTCCCTTTTTGGCGACACTGTGCCACCACCCAACCCCTCCCGAGAGGCTGCAAAGCGCCACCATTTTTCTGTAAAGACTTCAGATGCTGAGGAGGCCTGCCGAGCTAAGAAGAGAGAGAGGCAGGAGATTGAGGCTGCCCAGAGACATTCTTTGTTTGAGGAGTAGTTGCGCCTGAGAAGAGACCGTCAGATGGAGTTTGTAGGTGCATCTGGGTTGAGGAGCACTACTGATGGTGTTCATGTTGTTGATGAGGGCGCTATTGATGGCAATCCTATTGCTAATCCAGCGGGTTCCAGGAAACCGAACCCACTCGTGTATTGATGGGTCTTCGGCGCATAAACGCCACAGGTTTGCTTCACCCTATACTTTATTTTTTGTTTTTGTGCATTGAGGGTAATTGCACCATTTTTTTGTAGGGGTGGGGTAAATTGGGTAGTGAGTGATAGGGTGTAGTCTCAGTAACCCAACTCATAATCTTCCCTTGGGGTTTTCTTGCCTGAGTTATTTTTCCCCAAGGGACTATTTTTTTTTAATGTTGAATATGCATGTTTAGGATTGTATGTGTAGAAGTAGATAGAAATAATGAAAGCATGATGGCATAAGAGCATGAAATTGATACGTGTCCATAATTTTGAAATATGCTAGATCTATAGGTTTAATGAGTTGAATGTGTTGGATCTTCACGTGACATGATAAGGAACTGGTATGATAGCATGACTTAAGCTAAAACTTGAATTGGGTACTTCAATAATCCGATAATGAAACAATGTGTCAAGTGTGTGTGAGTAGATTTTGTATGTTCATGCAGTATGTGCCAATCTAGAACTTTCCTCGTTGGTCCTGTTAAGATAATCTAGGCTAGGAATTGGGAAATGATCATAGGCCCTTGTTCAAATAAGTCCACTTAAGCCTAAAAATATCCAACCAAAATAAATAAATGCTACCTTTGATCCAAATGTTAGAGCCTAACGAATACCATTTCTTTCAATACACCTAACTCACCTTCCCTAAAAGATTGTTTTGGCCCTGGTCCCTCCTTGGACATGTGCACCTTAACTTAGGCCAACAGCCTAATTTGAGGGTGACTAATTCAAAAGTTACCTTAATCTTGGTCCTGATCCGACTTTGGATATTGTGCACCTCAACTCATGCAAAATACATAAGTTGAGGATGGCTATGAAAGAGGAAACTGAAAGAAAAGGGTATGAAAAGAGTAGTATGTAGAAGAAGGAAAAGGATAGAAAAAGATGTGACTGAATTCAAAAGAAACAAAAATGATGATGAATAGCAAAGAATGAAGAAGTAAAAGAAAAAGGAAAGTGAAAAAAAAGAGCGAAAAAGTCAAAGTCACATCTGAGCTGAAGAAAGTCAAGGAAAAGAGCAGAAAATAAAAATATGACAGAATTGGTAGAGAAAAGAGGTAGATAGCCAATGTAATGTCAAGTAGGGAAGAAAAGTCACTAAAAGTACCCAAATGTACCCTACCTGACCCTGAGCCTACCTTACAAGCTAATAAAGTCCTATAGTGATCCTAGTGACTATTTTGGAGGGTCTATGTAGTGAAAATAAGGGTAAGCCTATGGTATTGAGCACTAACTGTATTTGAATTCACTTCTGAGCGTGAGCGTTGACTGAGTCCTTAAACTTAAAAATCATATTTTTTGTGTGAAAAAAGATTTCTTTGAAGTGAGGGCACTAGTTTCATTGTTGGAGAGTTAGTACCTTGGTGATTGTTGAAAAGTGTATGTGGTGATGTCTATTGGTCTGTCTGTGTCATGTTTTGATCCGCATGAGTTAGCTTGTTGAGTTTGAATGAAAAGATTTGCACTAGGTGATGGAATTGATTGAGAAAGCCATGTGATTGCTTGAGTTTGTAAGTTTGCTTCTACATGAGTGTCGTTTAGAGTTATAGTGTGTTGCTTGAGGACAAACAACAAGTTTAAGTTCAAGGTGTTGATATACCGTGAGTTTACGGTATTTCTTATGCATTTCACTTAGAGTTTGTATGTGTCTTGGGCTATTTTATTATTAGATATAATGTGTTTATGTAATATTTTGCAGGAAATTGGTTCGGAAGCAGTTGGCAGGAAAATGGACTGAAATGGCAGCATCAGCAACTGACGAAGCCAACGACGGACCGTAGGTCTGACGACGGACCGTAGGTCTGACGACGGCTCGTAGGTGATGCAGAGTAGGTGAAGTTCAGGGAAGTTTGACTAAGTGTGAAACCACGGAGGCTAATGACGGACCGTAGGTTGAATGACGGATCGTCCAGCACATCTGACATTGTGATCAGAGAGATTGAGTTCCAGCACCTGAACCACGGAGGTGACCCACGGTCCGTAGGTCCGGTCGTCAGTCAAAACGCGTCCTGAACTAATTTTCTTATTTTCGTTTCCTAGTTGGTTTAGGATTTAAATACTATAAATATTAGTTGTTATTTCCGTTTTTGGATGTTAGACAATATTGGAGACTTTTGTTTTGGTCTTTTGGAATTATTTTGCAAACTCTTAGCAATTTAGTTCCGGAAGTTGGTTTTATGCATTTGCACTTTGAATTTCAATTCAAGATTTCGGTTTTCATCTATTCTAATTGTAAGTTCATGATTTCTTTTAACCTTAATATGAATTGTGAACTCTCAAGCATGAGTAGCTAAATCCACAACTAGGGTTGTGGGAACCATGAGCAATTAAAAATGTATGAATAATAATTAAGTAATTCTTGAATAGTGTTTATGCATGTATTGTTAATCCTTTCGTTTAAAAGTCTTTCTAGCGGTGCGCAATGTTAGAACTCGCCTCGTTCCTACTTGCCTTACCAAGGGGGTAATGATTGAGAAAGGGATTAAACAACACAGATTTAGTTAAGGATTTGCTGCTATCTAATAGTCTGACTTTAATCAGTTGACGTGAGGGTGAATACCCAACTCAATTGACACGATGACTAATTTGGGGTAAAGGTAAGGGTTAGTAAAGCACACACCCGTAGACTTACCAAGTTGCAAGTGAAAGTTCCTACTTGGATTACCAATCACTTAGGGATACCTAACTTATCAGCTTTGCATGTCAAATACTAGGATATGAATATTATTATTAGGATTACTGCGTTAAGAGCTTGTGGGGAACACATATACCCTAGTTTCCATCTTATATTGATATCTCAAATTGTGAATCTTGTTTACTTGTTACTTAATCATTCAAATCAACTATCTGTTATTTTTATTTACAAAACCCCCTATTTACTTTTCTCGGAAATAGTTTGACTAAAAAGAGATAATTGTGAGTTAAGTTTAAGTTTGAACCATATTCCTCGTGGGATCGACCCCAACCTACAAGTTGGGTTCTTTATTTGTCAAAGACTACTTATACTTCTTCTAGGAAGTGTAATTTGGGCGTATCAATCACGAACTACGTCTTTCTTACCATCATCAACATGAGAAACACTACCAATCAATAATCGACTAAGATCATCCACCCCACATTCATTTTACCGGATGATAGAAGTCACTGGTGTCATAATCCTTCAATAACTCAAGCCATCTCCTTTGGTGAAAATTTAAATCTTTTTGAGTGAACAAACATTTAAAACTCTAGTGGTCTGTAAGCACATCTACATAAACACTATATAGGTAATGCCTCCAAATTTTTAGAGCAAACACTACTGCCGCTAACTCCAAATCATGAGTTAGGTGGCTTTTTTCATGAACCTTCAACTGCCTGGAAGCATAAGAAATGGCGTTCGCATGTTGCATCACAACACAACCAAGACCAATCCTTGAAGCATCACAATACACTACAAAACCATTTGATCCTTCCGGTAACGTAAATATAGGGGATGAAGTGAGTCTATTCTTTAACTCTTGGAAACTCTTGAAAACAAGCTTTAGACCATAGGAATTTTACCTCTTTTGGGTAAATGTCGTCAAAGGTGAAGCAATAGATGAAAATCCTTCCATAAACCTTCTATAGTAACTGGTTAAACCCAAGAAACTATGTTTATCCGAAGCACAAAAAGGTCTAGGCCAATTCTTAACCACCTCGGTATTCTTAGGGTCAACTTTGAATACCTTCACCAGAGATAATATGGCCAAGGAAAGCAACAGACCTCAAATAAAACTCACATTTGCTAAAATTAGCATACAATTCACGATCATTGAAAATTTGCAACACAATCCTCAAATGATCAACATGTTCATCCTAACTCTGTGGGTAAATCAAAATATCATCAATAAACACAATCACAAACATGTCAAGATATTTCTTAAAGACCATATTCATCAAATCCATAAACTCCACTGCGGCATTAGTCAAATCAAAAGACATTACCAACAACTCATAATAACCATAGCGTGTTTGAAAATCTATCTTCAGAATGTCATTTTCCTTCACCCTCAATTGGTGATAACCCGACCAAATTCAATCTTAGAGAAGAAACTCTCACCTTGGAATTTATCAAACAAATCATCAATCCTTGGAATAGGATAGTTATTATATATGGTAACCTTATTGAATTATTGATAGTCAATGCACATTCGGATGAAACCATCCTTTTTTTCATACAAACAGTACCGGAGCACCCCATGGTGAGATAATCGATCAAATGAATCTCTTATCCAATAAGTCCTTCAAGTGATCCTTTAATTCCTTAAGTTCTACTGGGGCCATTCGGTATGGAGGATTAAAGATAGGTTGCGTATCTGGGAAAAGGTGTTGACACCAACTTTTGGTATGATATTTTTCAAAGTTAATATTTTAAAATATTTTATTCATTAAATAGTTCAACATACAGGTTTGCAATTTTAATGCAATTTATTGATAATTATCCATATTTCTCAAAATATTAAGATCTTTATTGGTTAATTTTGTTTACATTTTTTAGTCACAATCGATTGGATATGTTCAAAATATTTGTTCTGTTTGATTAAATCACCATTTTTTTTTGTTAAATTGCATTTTTTACATGTCACTCATTTTATTCGTTATATTTGTTAATATTTATTTTATTTATTACTTTTATTAATATTCATTTTGGTGTTTTAGCATAGTATAGAAATACATTTAAATACGAAAAAGATTTACATACCCAGATATTTTATTAACCAGTGATTTTGACCCACGGTTTTAAGGTCATGGTATTGCACTAAGGTGATTTTACAATTTTCTATTTAAGCCATGATTTTGTCACGAAGTTAGAGGATGGTGGATGATTTTTTAGAATTGAGGTACACTTTTCAGAAATTTTTTATTGTTCATTAATATTTTTCCGGTGACAAGTTAACCGGAACTCTGACCAGTCACCACCAAAAAAGTCCCCCTTGGTTGTCTTCCCTAACTCACTATTCTTCCTTCCCCACTACCTCCGTTCTTTTTTGCCGGTGAAACACCACCAAAAAACTCCCACCCATTTTCCAAACCAACTACCCAGCCCCTTTCTTTCACTATTTCAGCCACCAGAAACCTCCAAACCGCCGCCTGTGTTCTTCTCTACTCCAGAAAGAACCACCACCAGCAGAACCAAACAACCCATTTCTTCTTGTTCTTGCTGCCAGCTCTGGTGAGGAGCTTTATCTCTAATGAACAGGAGCAAACAAGAAACCCCAAATAACCAAAAAATCGACCCCAAACACCAAAACTCCATTGTTCTTTCTTCCCCTTCACTCAGTGTTATCCAACCAAGCATACCACCAAAAAACCCATGAGAAACCCACCAGTAGAAAACCACCAGACCCACCAAAACCTCACTGGAAATAACCCCCAAACTATCACCTCCAGTCCCCTTCCCTTTCCCCTTTATATTTTTCTTCTGTGTTATAGGTGTTTGGCTCAAAGCCAGTGAACTCTGGCGAACCAGAGGTATCTCGATAAGAAGAAATTAACTCCGTCAAAAAAATCCAACTGTGAACAGTCACCCTAAACCCCAACCAGATCTAGCACAATGAACCAGCCACCAGTGAGCTACAGTGTAACACCTCATAATCGAGAAGGCTAGAGAAAGGGCTAGTTGGGAAGTCACCAGCCCAAAACTGGGCCATTGGACCCTCCACGGAGCCCTTGACGGGCCATGAAGGGGACCACGGCTCGTTATTGGGGTCGTGAGGGTTTGCCAAAATATGACATGGCCAGCATCCCTCCCACGGAGGCCTAGACGGCCCGTGGTGAGGATGACGGGCTGTGGTGGTTGTAGTCAGGTGACCTACCAAGAAGAGGTTCTTCCCCTAGCCACTGGTCAAGGACCATGATGGCCACAACGACTCGTGGAGTCCTTGACGGGTCGTGAATTCCACCGTGATGTGGTCGCGTCAACTTTAAGTCAGGATCATTTTGGGTCTTTTCTAGATTATTTTAATTCAATATTATGTCGTTTTACCCTTAACCCAAAGCCCTATATAAAGGTTTTTAACCCCAAAATCACCCAATTTAATTCATTCACTAAAATTCTCCAAAGAAGAACAAGTTCATCCTCCCCAAATATTTCTCTCTCTAGAAGTTTGAAGAAGAAATCTAGGGTTTCAAGGTCAAGTCTCCTAATCCCCCACTGATTTCAAGTTTTTGGCATCAAGGTATGATAGTCTTCATCTATAGAGCTCTTTCCTCCATAGAGTTCCTAAATTTCCCAATTTTGAAGTTCAAAATCTCTAATTGAAGTTAGGCTTTTCTTCTATATCATGGGTTCCTTTCAATGTTGATTCAATTTTGATTGTTTTATGAATAATTATGCATGAATTGAGATAATTCCATATTTTTAAGATGATTCAACATGAACCCAAGCTTAACCATGTTTTCTAAGCTATGATGATATAATGTGGGTTTTGAATCATGAAAGATGAGTTTATGAAGATATGCATGATCTCATGAAATTGATGAAAAGGATTTTAGATTTTGCTTTGAGAGTAAAGCATAAATGTCAGTGAGAAAGAACATGATTTAAGTTGCTTTGAGAGTAAAGCATAAATGTTGTGATTATTGTCGTGTTGTGAAAGGATTTCTCATATACACATGAAAACATAATTGTGAAAGGATTTTCTCACATAAGGATTCTAAAGAGTTGAAAGGTTTTCTCAACTAACTTAGAATCAAGTTTAGGAGCTATTTTAAAGAAAGTTAGCTTGGATTGGCTATTTGAAGTGCCTTCCATTAAACATAAGCCAAAAGAAATTATGACTATTCCATGGGATTAATGCTTAGCACCGAGAGGATATTGGGACGAAAGCTCTCCCGTAGCTTGAGGCCAAGTTTCTAGTAGCAATCTTTTTTTTCCATACCTATGTGCCACCATAGGAAGATTGTCTTAGATAGACGATGATTGTATCAGATAGAAATTAGCTAGTGGATCCACGTAAGCTAGAAGTTAAGGTTCTTGCCTTGGCAAGTAAGGACGCCCCTTTTCGGTGTGGGGCAGACACTGGATTCCATGTTATAGCTCACATGGTCTTAAATGTTTGTTAAGGCTACACCCCATAATAATGATGAACTAAGGTTACTTAAAGAAGTATTTCCCCACTGTTCAAAAGAGAAGTTTTACTTGCATTGGACCATGACTATTATGATGTTTTCTAACCTCTTTCTTATGGTTTTAACTTGGTTTTTACATGAAATGAAAGGTCCTTTTTACCATGATTGATATCTCTATGCATTGCCATCATACTTGGTATATTTTTGTACTAATTCATACTCTTTCCTACATTCTTATTAAAAATGTAGAGTCTGACGCTCCAAGTTTGCATTCCCATGGCTAGAGTTCACTTAGTAGATATTGAAAATTTGTGATTCCTCATACTCTGAGGACCGAACCTTTATTTCATATTGTCTTTACATTTCCAGTTTTGTATGTGATGTACGAGTTATGTCCCGATCACTTCTTATGTACTAGATGTCTTTGAGACATTGTCAGACTTCCGCTTCATTTTATAAAACTCTTATGTTATTTTGAAAATTTGTCTTTTAAATTCTCTTAAATTTCTATTAGCATGTATGATATATGTTAAGTGGCTTGTGTAGCGCCTCTCGGGGTTCTATATTCCATGTTACACCTAGGGTCTACCTTGGGTTTTGACAAACTTGGTAATCAGAGCACAAGGTTTATAAAGGTCTTAGGAAGTCTCATAAGGCACGTCGAATAGAGTGTTGTTCATGAGTGTGAAGCGCGCTATATTTATGAATGACAGGCTATAAGATGTTTAGGAAACTCCACTTCTTTCATTATTGTAAGTCGTGCGATACAGTGTAACTCTATGTGTTCTTTCTCCTAATCGGTATCCGATACTTTTCAGGAAATGACACCTGGGAGAGCTTACGTTAGGAGGAATGTGAATGAGAATGTGGAACAAGAGTCTCATCCTCAAGCTCCTTAAGTTCCGGTCGACCCTTTGGCCGAGAAAGTGACTAATGCGGAGTTTAGGGATCCTTTTCAAGTGTTCTCTCAAGCCATGATGGCTCAAGCCAATAGGGAGGTTGTGGTCCCCGTGAACCCAAATGTGGGTATGGCGGTGACTAGAGTGAGAGACTTCACTAAAATGAATCCTCTGGAGTTTCATGGTTCTAAGGTTGAGGAAGACCCTTAAGAGTTCATTGATGAGGTGTACAAGGTGTTGATGATCATGGGAATGACGCTGGTGGAAAAAGCAGAATTAGTCGCTTATCAACTTAAGGATGTTCCTCAAATATGGTTCAACCAATGGAAAGAAGAGAGGGCGGATGATGTGGGTCCTCTTGATTGGGAAAAGTTTAAGGTTGCTTTCTTTGATAGATTCTTTCCCCTTGAAATGAGGGAAGCAAAGGTGCTAGAATTCATCAACCTTCATCAAGGAAATATGAGTGTGAAGGAATATGCTTTGAAGTTCACACAATTGTCTAAGTATGCTCCTATAATGATTGCCGACCCTAGGGAAAGAATGAGTAAGTTTGTTTCGGATGTGTCTGAAATGGTGGTCAAAGAATGTCGTACCGCCATGCTTATCAATGATATGGACATTTCTCATCTTATGGTTCATGCTCAACAAATAGAAGAGTAGAAACTTAGGGAAAGATCTAGGGAGACAAAGAAGGCAAGGATTGGTGATGGTAACTTCTCACATTCAAGGTCCAATGGACATGGTAGTTCTAGGTTCCGACAGCGATTTTCTGGTCAAGTTTCCTCCAATGCTCCTCCTTGTTTCAACAAAGATAGTGTGTCTAACCCTAAGCCTCAAGGAGGGAATGGTAGTGGCTCTTCATTGTCTACTTGTGCTAAGTGTGGAAGGAAGCACGAGGAAAAATGTTTAGCCGGTATGGATGGTTGCTATTGTTGTGGTAAGAGTGGCCATAAGATAAGGGATTGCCCAATGCTCACGGCTAAAGGAAGAGAAATTAAGAGAGCTCCTCCTAGTGGTTCGGGTTCAAATGCTCCAAAGAAAAACCTATTTTATGCACTTCAGAATCGTCATGAGCAAGAGGGTTCTCCCGATGTGGTTATCGGTATGTTGAAAGTCTTCCAACTTGATGTTTATACTATAATAGACCCTGGTTCTACCTTGTCTTTTGTTACACCATATGTGGCTATGAGGTTTGATATTCTTCCGGATGTATTGTTAGATCATTTTTATGTCTTTAATCCAGTTGATGATTCTATAGTGGCTAAGAGGGTCTATAGAAAATGTCCTGTCTCCTTGTCCCATAGAGTCACTCATGTTGATCTTGTAGAGCTTGATATGCTAGATTTTGATGTTATTCTTGGTATGGATTGGCTGCATTCATGTTATGCTTTTATTGATTGTAGAACCCGAGTAGTCAAGTTTGAGTTTCCAAATGAGTCTATCCTAGAATGGGAAGGGGGAAACTGTATACCAAAAGGTCATTTTGTTTCTTGTCTTAAAGCTAGAAAGATGATCTCTAAGGGTTGCATTTACCATCTAGTTAGGCTGACGTATATAGATTGTGAAACCCCGATTCTTAAGTCGATCCCCGTTGTAAATGAGATCCCGGAAGTGTTTCCTATGATCTACCTGATATTCCTCCCAAAAAGGAAATGGACTTCAGCATTGGCCTTCTCCCAGATACGCAACCTATCTCTATTCCTCCTTACATAATGGCCCCAACAGAGCTTAAGGAATTGAAAGAGCCATTGAATGATTTGTCGAATAAGGGTTTCATCCGACCGAGTATCTCTCCATGGGGTGCTCCAGTTTTGTTTGTTCGAAAGAAATATGGTTCGCTTCGTATGTGTATTGTCTATCGTTAGTTGAATAAAGTTTCCATAAAGAATAAGTATCCTCTCCCAAGGATAGATGATTTGTTCGACCAACTTCAAAGAGCAAGTTACTTCTCTAAGATTGACCTTTGGTCAGGTTATCACCAATTAAGGGTGAAGGAAGATGAAATTCCGAAGATGGATTTTCAAACTCGGTATGGTCATTACAAATTTTTGGTGATGTCGTTTGGATTGACTAATGCTCCGATGGCATTTATGGATTTGATGAATAGTGTGTTTAGATAATACCTTCACATGTTTGTTATTGTGTTCATTGATGACATATTGATCTATTCGCGAAGTGAAAATGAACATACCGACCATTTGAGGATTGTGTTGGAAGTTCTCAAGGACCAACAACTCTTTGCAAAGTTTAGCAAATGCAAATTTTTGTTCAGGTCGTAGCTTTTCTTGGTCACGTTGTTTCCGGTAAGGGTATTGAGGTAGATCCTAAAAAGACTGATGCAGTTAAGAGTTGGCCTAGACCTCTATTTCCTTAGGATATTAGAAGTTTCTTGGGTTTAGCTGGTTACTATAGAAGGTTTGTGGAAGGGTTTTCATCGATTGCCTCTTCATTGACGGTATTTACCCAAAAGAAGGTTATGTTCATATGGTTCGAAGCATGTGAAAAGAGTTTTCAAGAATTGAAAGATAGATTTACCTCATCTCCGGTGTTGACTCTACCGGAAGGAACCGATGGTTTTGTTGTCTATTGCGATTGAATTGGGTTAGGATGTGTCCTTATGCAACATGGGAAGGTCATTTCATATGCTTTAAGGCAACTTAAGATTCATGAAAAGTATTATCCTACCCATGATCTTGAACTAGCGGCGGTTGTTTTTGCCTTACAGATTTTGATGAATTACTTATATGGTGTTCATATAGATGTCTTTACCGACCATAAGAGTTTGGAATACGTGTTTAGCTAGAAAGATCTGAATCTTCACCAAAGAAGGTGGCTTGAGTTACTAAAGGATTATGATATGAGTGTTCTCTATTACCCCGGCAAGGCAAATGTGTTGGCAGATGCTCTTAGTCGGTTATCGATTGGTAGTGTTGCTTATATAGAGGATGATAAGAAGGAGTTGGTTCGAGACATTCATAGATTGGCTCAATTGGGTGTTCAGTTAGTGTACTCTACCAAGGGTGGTGTTATGGTTCACAATAGTTTAGAATCGTCCTTTGGGGCAGATGTAAAGGACAAGCAAGATTTTGATCCGACTTTGGTTGAATTAAAAGAAGCGGTGCTTAAAAAGTCCGTAGAGGCTTTCTCCCAAGGGATAGATGGTGTGCTTAGGTATCAAGGTCGTTTGTGTGTTCCCGACATAGATGAATTGAGAGAGGATATCTTGTCAGAAGCCCATAGTTCTCGATATTCTATTCACTCGGAAGCACCCAAGATTTACCGTGACTTGCGGGAGATCTATTGGTGGAATGGAATGAAGAAGGATATTGCGAAATTTGTGGCTAAGTGTCCTAATTGCCAACAAGTGAAAGTTGAGCATCAAAAGTCGAGAGACTTGTCTCAATATATTAGCATTCCTACTTGGAAATGGGAAGATTTGAACATGGACTTCATCGTTGGTTTACCTCACACCCAGTGACAACATGACTCGATTTGGGTTATAGTAGATCGAATGACGAAATCAGCTCATTTCATTCCCGTCAAAGTTTTATATTTGGTGGAGGACTATGCTTAGTTGTATTTGAGGGAAATGGTAAGGTTGCATGGAGTGCCCTTATCCATTATCTCTGATCGTGGTACCCAATTCACTTTCCAGTTTTGGAAATCTTTCCAAAAGGGTCTTGGTACTAGTGTTAAGCTTAGTACGGCCTTTCACCCACAAACCGATGGGCAAGCGGAGCGTACTATCTAAACTTTTGGAAGATATGTTAAGAGCATGTGCAATTGGCTTCAAGGGAAATTGGGATGATCATTTGCCTTTGATTGAGTTTGCATATCACAATAACTATCACTCAAGTATTAATATGGCTCCATTTGAGGCATTATATGGATGAAGGTGTAGATCTCCTATTGGCTAGTTTGAAGTGGGTGAAGTTGCTTTGATAGGTCCTGAGTTGGTGCATGATTCTATGGAGAAAGTTCAACTTATTAGGGAAAGGTTGAAAACGGCTCAAAGTCGGCAAAAGTCCTATGTCGATGTTAGAAGAAGGGATCTTGAGTTTGATGTTAATGATCGGGTCTACTTGAAAATTTCACCCATGAAGGGTGTAATGATATTTGGGAAGAAAGGCAAGCTTAGTCCCCGTTATGTGGGCCCATATCAGATTTTGAGGCGTGTTGGTAAGGTTGCTTATGAACTTGAATTGCCTAGTGACTTGGCATCAGTGCATCCAGTTTTCCATATCTCTTTGTTGAAGAAATGTGTTAGAGATCCGACGTCCATAGTTCCCTTAGAAGGTTTAGGAGTTAAGGAGAATCTTTCTTATAAGGACGTTCCGGTTGAGATTTTAGACCGGCAGATTTGAAAGTTGAGAAACAAAGAGATTTCTTCAGTAAAGGTTCTTTGGAGGAATCAGTCAGTTGAGGGTGCTACTTGGGAGGCCGAGGCCAATATGATATCCCGTTATCCCCATCTCTTTCCCTCCATTCCTACTCTAGCTTGAGGTATTTAGTTTCTCATAGTTTTCTCTTTTGGTGTCATGTGTCTTAGATATTCCCATGATTTCCTCATATATGCATATTCATGAAAAGCTTAACTTTTGAGAAAATGAGTTAGTTGATTGAATTCTTCATGATTATGTGTATTTGAGTATGAGTTGCATATAGACTTCATGAAATGATATTTTGAACATGCTTTATCTTGGAGTTGATGTTTCCTCCTTGGATATGTGCATTTTTGTGATTTATGCATATTGGGTTGTTAGGTGTGAGTTCCTACCTTTCTTATGATGTTTAGAATCTCATTCGAGGATGAATGTTCCCAAGGGGAGATATTGTAACACCTCAGAATTGAGGAGGCTCAAAAAAGGGCTAGTAGGTGATTCACTAGCCCAAAACTGGGCCATGGGACCCTCTACGGTGCCCTTGAATGGCCGTGAAGGGGACCACGGCTCGTTATGGGGCTCGTTAGGGATTGCCAGAAACTGTCATGGCCAGCGTCCCTCCCACGGAGGCTTAGACGGCTCGTGATGAGGTTGACGGGCCGTGGTGGTTTTCATTAGGTGACCTACCAGGAATGGGTTCTTCCCCTAGCCACTGGTCAAGGACCACGACGGCCATAACGCCTTGTGGAGTCCTTGACGGGCCGTGAATGCCACCATGAAGTGGTCGCGTCAGTTTTAAGTCGGGTCTTTTGGGTCTTTTCCAGATTATTTTAATTCAATACCAAGTCATTTTACCCTTAACCCAAAGTCCTATATAAAGGTTTTTAACCCCCAAATCACCCAATTTAATTAATTCTCTCAAATTCACAAAAGAAGAATAAGTTCATCCTCCCTAAATATTTCTCTCTCTAGAAGTTTGAAGAAGAAAGCTAGGGTTTCAAGGTCAAGTCTCCTAATCCCCCATTGATTTCAAGCTTTTGGCATCAAGGTATGATAGTCATCATCTATGGAGCTCTTTCCCCCATAGAGTTTTTAAATTTCCCAATTTTGAAGTTAGAAATCTCCGGTTGAAGTTAGAGTTTTCTTCTATATCATGGGTTCCTTTCAATGTTGATTCAATTGATTGTTTTTATGAATAATTATGCATGAATTGAGATACTTTCATGATTTTAAGATGATTCCCCATGAACCCATGCTTAACTCATATTTTCTAAGCTATGATAATATAATGTGGGTTTTGAATCATGAAAGATAAGTTTATGAAGATACGCATGTTCTCATGAAATTGATGAAAAATATTTTAGATTTTTCTTTGAGAGTAGAGCATAAATGTCATTGAGAAAGAACATGATTTAAGTTGCTTTGAGAGTAAACCATAAATGTTATGATTATTGTCGTGTTGTGAAAGGATTTCTCATATACACATGAAAGCGTGATTGTGAAAGGATTTTCTCACATAAGGATTCTTAAGAGTTGAATGGTTTTCTCAACTAACTTAGAATCAAGTTTAGGAGCTATTCTAAAGAAAGTAAGCTTTGATTGGCTATTTGAAGTGCCTTCCTTTAAAGATATGTCAAGTAAGGAATTATGACTATTCCGTGGAATTTATTTTTAGCACCGAGAGGATATTGGCATGGAAGCTCTCCCGTAGCTTGAGGCCGGTTCTCTATTAACAATCTCCTTATCCCATACCTATGTGCCACCATAGTAATATTGTCTTAGATAGACGATGATTGACTCAGATAGACATTAGCTAGTGGATCCATGTAAGCTAGAAGTTAAGGTTCTTGCCTTGGCAAATAAGGACACCCCTTTTTGGTATGGGCCAGACACTGAATTTCATGTTATAGCTCACATGGTCTTAAATGTCGGTTAAGGATACTTCCCACGATAATGATGAACTAAGGTTACTTATAGAAGTATTTCCCAAGTGTGAAAAAGAGAAGTTTTACATGCATTGGACCATAACTATTATGATGTTTTCTAACCTCTTTCTTATGATTTTAACTTGGTCTTTGCATGAAATGAAAGGTCCTTTTTAGCATGATTGATATCTCTATGCATTGCTATCATACTTGGTACATTTTTGTACTAACGCATAGTCTTGCCTACATTCTTATGAAAAATGTAGGGTCTGACACTCCAAGTTCGCATTCCCGTGGCTAGAGTTCACTTAGTAGATATTGAAGATTGGTGAGTCCTCATGCTCCGAGGACCGAACCTTTATTTCATATTGTCTTTACATTTCCAGTTTTGTATCTGATGTACGGGTTACGTCCCGATCACTTCTTATCTAGTAGATGCCTTCGAGACATTGTCAGACTTCTGCTTCGTTTTATAAAACTCTTATGTTATTTTGAAATTTGTCTTTGAAATTCTCTTGAATTTCTATTATCTTGTATGATGTATGCTAAGTGGCTCGTGTAGGACCTCTCGGGGTTCTATACGCCATGTTACACCTAGGGTCTACCTTGGGTCGTGACATCCAGATTCCAATTCCGGTGAAGTATTCTACATGGTTATTTTATGTATTTTGTTTGGATATAAATTAATTTCAGATATTACTCGATTATTGTTGTTGTATTATTATGTTGAATGATTATCTATATTTAGTTGATTTTTGTGTTTATATTCTTTGTCAAAAGTTTTTTTTGATGCTATATTTCATGTTTATTTTTAACGTTCTTTTCACAATATTTCAAGTGATTTGTTGATTTGGTTTTGGTAAGCTATTGTTAGTCATTGTTTTCTTTGTTAAGTCTCTTCTTCTATTCATTGTTATGGTTATTATTGTTTTCGTTCCCAAATAATTTATTTATTATTTTTATTTTGTTGATTTCCTCTTTATTTTGGCTACTATTGTTTCTTGACTTTTAGATTGTTTCATTTTTATACGTATTTCTTTATCGTTAATGACTCGTGTTTGCTTCATTTGATTAATGCCGCTTTAATTTTATTCATATTTTAGTTGTTCTACATTTATTAGTCCAGCAAGTAATATTGATGTGTTATTATAATAATTTAGTTATTGTTAATATTTTTGGTATTTTTATATAGTTACTGTTTTGAGATTGTTGCATATTATTATATTTATCTTTGTTAGTTTCATATGATTTGATGTTTAAAAAGTAAGTTAAAATTGGCCAATGAAAAAATCTCTCCGTCGGTTTTGGAGGCCTCCCTATTTTAAAAGACGGAAATTTAGTTTAAGTTTATATATATTGTATGTTAGAATTGGCCGATGAAGAAATTATCGTTGATTTCCAAGGCCTCCCATGTTCATAAGACGGATTATTTTTTTTGGTATTATTATTTTATTTATTTTAGTTAATATTTATCTGTGACTAATACTTTTACTAAGTGTCTTTACAGGTACCCGAAGTTGCTTCTCATTGAGGCTGTTCGAATGAAGTTCGAATAATATTTTTGATTCATTATTGTGTATATTATTGACGTTAGGCAAACTTAGGCCGTTTATCATATTATTGTTTTACTTTATTATTTGTTTATATTTCATTTTCATTATACTTGTACATTTTTTTTATCTCCTCAATTTGAAAAAATGAATTCAGCGGGAACCCACAGTTGTGGATTTTAAAGGATGCCTAATACCTTCCCTTTAGAATCACTTGAACCCTTACCTAGAATCTGTTGGTTTCATAGACATTTTTTATTTATTAATTAATTAATTGGTTTCCTAATTTTTCCTAAAATTAGGTGGTGATTCCTTTTTAAAATATTCTTTAAATTATTTTAAATTGGTTATTTTGTGTGTGTCACCACGATGTTGCGTCTTTAGGGATGTTAACAGAAGGTCAATACTGAAGTCTATTTCCCTTTCGGGAGGAATACTGGGAAGATCATCGGCAAACACTTCTGAAAACTCATTTACAATCGGAACTGACTCAAGAATACGTGCTGCAGAATCTGTATTCCTAACCCGAACAAGATGACAAATGAAACCCTTAGAAATTATTTTCCTAGATTTTAGGCAAGATATGATCTGACCCTTAAGAGCACAATTTTTCCATTCCCATGACATGATAGGTTCGATCAGAACCTTGATTGTGACCAATTGGGTCCTAAAATCTACAGAAGCATAACATGCATGAAGCCAATCCATCCCAAGAATAACATCAAAATCTAACAGATCAAGTTTTACAAGATCAACATGAGTGACTCTATGAGAAACTGATGTAGGGCAATTTCTATAAACTGTCTTTGCAATAATAGAATCACTAAGGGGAGTAGAGACAGAAAAGGGATTAAAAAGGATTTAGGACCAACATCAAATCTTATGGCCACAAAAGGAGTAATAAATGACAAAGTAGCACCCGAATCAAGAAAAGCATACAGATCATAATGAAAGACTTTCAACATACCGATCACAACATCCGAAGAACCCTCTTGATCATGACGAGTCTGAAGAGAATAGTACTTATTCTAACAAGCAGCACCAGAACCAGTACGACTAAGCTGATTTTGCCTACCATCCCTTCCCTTAGTAACAAGCGTCGGACAATCTCTCATCTTGTGACCACTCTTCCCACAACTAAATTAATTATCCATACCGGCTTAGCACTTTCCCGAGTGACTCTTGCCACACTGTTGGCAAGCGGGAATAGAAGATTTATTACCACCACTTCCTTGAGTCTTGGGGTTAGACACCCTATCCTTAATAAACTTATGATCCGAAATATTAGAAGAACCTTGATCAGAAAATTTTTGCCTTAATTGAGGACGACCGTGTCCACCAGACCTAGAATGAGAAAGGTCACCATCATCGGCCCTTGCCCTGTTTGAATCCATAGACCTCTCATTTAGCTTTTCCTCTTTGATTTGTTGAGCGTGTGTCATCAAATGGGAGATATTCATCTCCTTAATCAACATGATGTAACACCTCGGAATCTAGTAGGCTAAGCTAGGGCTAAGTGAGAGGGAAAGAGCCAAGGAAGTGAGCTTGGGAAGCCTTCACCAAGCCATGCTCACCTCCCACGACCACCATGACGGCTTGTGGTGGGGACCACGGGTCGTGGTGATGGGCATGGTGAGCTAGGCAGTAGCTAGCCCAAGCTGCCCAAAATGTTAGACCCTCTCATGAGCCACTTGACGGCTCGTGAAGGCCATCACGGGCCGTGGGAGAGGTCGTGGTCTTAAGTTAGGATTTTGAGGGAAACGGTGGCAAAACCAAGCCACTGGTCAAGGGATCACGGGCACCACTATGGGCCGTGTGACCCTTGACGGGCCGTGGTGCCTAACGTAGTGTTGGTTCGGTAGTTTTAGTTTAGAGGTTTTTGGGTCTTTTCCAGATTTAATAGTATTAATACTATGTCATTTTACCCAAGCCTAGGACCACCATATAAGTGATTTTAACCCCAAAACTCACCCATTCAAGTCATTATTTCCAAAACCCAAAAGAAAATTGAAGTTCTTACTCTCCAAAATATTTCTCTCTCTAGAACTTGAAGAAGAAGAAGAAGAAGAAAGGATTCAAGCTATGGTAAAGATCAAGTCTCCATTCCTCAAGAAATTGTGGGCTTTGATAGTAACGTATGATAGTTTTCATCCATGGATTCCTTCCATTCATGGAGTTCCCAAATTCCTCTATTTTCAAAGTTAGAAATCCCCAATTGAATTAGAGTTTTCTTCAATTGCCATGGGTTCTCTTAATTATTTTTTTAAATGATTGAATTATGATCTCTTATGCATGAATTGATGAAATACTATGATTTTATGATGATTCCCCTATGAACCCATGTAATCCCCATGTTTTTAAGTTATGAGCATATGATGTGGGATTTTGATTGTGAAGGAAGAGTTAATGAAATTAAGCATGTATTGATAGTTTTACATGAATTTATGATGAAATCCATATCTAACCCATATTTTCTAAGTGTTGATGATTGAAAATGGATTTTGAACCTTGAAAGGTAAATTATGGACTTATGCATTTTCTTATAAAATCTATGCAAATGTTTCAAGGATGCTTTGAGAGTAAAGTATCAATGATGATGATGATGATGTGTTGTTGAAAGGATTTTTCTCATATACACATCAAAGTAAGATGTGAAAAGTTTTCTCACATAATAAGGATTCTAAAGTTGAAAGTTTTCTCAGCAAATCTAATCAAAGATTAAGAGCTATCCTAATGAACTAAGCTTGGATTGGCAAGATGACGTGCCTTTCCATGGATAATAAGATCAAGTAAGAAATGACTATTCAGTGGGATTTATGCTTAGCACTGAGTGGATATTGAGATGGAAGCTCTCCCGTTAGTAGAGGCCGGGTTTCTAGAAGCAATCTATTGAGATGGAAGCTCTCCCGTTAGTAGAGGTCGGGTTTCTAGTAGCAATCTCATTATCCCTTAACTATGTGCCCCCATAGGATGATTAGCTAGTGGATCCATTTAAGCTAGAAATTAATGGTCCTTCCTTGGCAAGTAGGACACTCTTTTCTGGTGGGAGACACTGGGAGATCATGTTATAGCTCACATGGTCTCTATGTCGGTTAAGGATAATTCCCCACAATAATAATGAACTACGGTTACTTCAAGAAGTATCTCATATGTATTCAAAGGCTTTATATGATGTGATCTTGCATTGACCATGGTTTTATTACTTATGTTTTCTAACTCTCTTATATCATGTTTTAGCTTGGTCAATTGTATGTCTTGAAATGAAATGTACCTTTTTAGCATGATTTAAATATTTTAGGCATAGCTATCATACTTGGTACATTGTTTTGTACTAACGCATACTCTTGCCTACATTTACCCAAATGTAGGGTCCGACAGTCAGGTTTCTGAGTTTCGTGGCTAGTGGTTGATTTCGAGATTCCTGAGCTTTGGTGAGTCCTCATGATTCGAGGATGGACTTTTATTGTCTTAGTTTCCTTATTGTATTTCAGTTTTCGACATGATGTATGGGCTAGGCCCAATTTCATTTGATTGTATTAGATGGCTATTGAGACAAGAGTTTTTGACTTCTGCTTTTCTTTATGAAATGCTTGAACTTGGACTATTGTTTTACTCTTATTGTTCTATTTCTTATGTTATGAAAGCTAAGTAGCTTGTATGGGGTCCTTCAGGGTTCTATACGCCATGTTACATCTAGGGGGTACCCCTGGGTCGTGACAAACTTGGTATCAGAGCACAAGATTTAGAATGGTCCTAGGATGTCTCATAAGCCATGTCTAGTAGAGTCTTGTTCATAAGTGTGAAGCGTGCCACATTTATGAATGAGAGGCTACAAGATGATTAGGAAACTCCACTTCTTTCATTACTCTAAAGTCGTGTGATAGAGTTTAACTCTAGTCTCTCTCCTCATCCTTATTCGATGATCTACAAGATATGACTACTCAAAGAGATTTTGCTAGAAGGAATGAGGGAAATGATGTGAAACAAGAAGCTCCTCCCCAAGCTCCTCAAGCTCCGGCCGACCCTTTCGTCGAGTAAATGACTAATGCGGAGTTTAGGACTGCTTTTCTAGTGTTGGATCAAACCGTGATGGCCCAAGCCAATAGGGATTTTGTGGTCTTCGAGAACCCAAATATGGGTACGAAGGCATATAGAGTGAGGAACTTCACAAGGAGAAATCCTCTGAAAGAAAGATCTAGAAATCTAAAAAGGGCAAGAACCGAGGATAGTAACTCTAGGTCCGGTGGACGTGGTCGTTCAAGGTTTAGACGAAGGATTCCCGGGCAAGGTTCTCTTAATGCTCCTCAAAGGTTTAACAATGAAAGGGTGTCTAACCCCAAGCCTCAAACAGGAAATTGTAGTGGGTCTTTATTGCCCAATTATGCTAGGTGTGGAAGAAAGCATGAGGGTGAATGTCTAGCGGGTTCTAATGCTTGTTTTGGTTGTCGTAAGATGGACCACAAGATAAGGCATTGTCCCTCAATTGCTAGGAATGAGGGAGATGGTCGTCGTAGGGCTCAACCTTATCCTTCATCTGGTCCAAGTGGTTCCGATACTAGTGCTCCAAACCACAACCAATTTTATGCACTTCAGACTCGTGGTGAACAAGAGGGTTCTCCCAATGTGGTTATCGGTATGTTTAAAGTTTTCTAACTTGATGTTTATGCTCTACTTGATCCCGGTGCTACCTTATCTTTTGTGACGCCATATGTGGCTATGAGATTTGATGTGCTCCCTGATGTGTTGTTAGATCCTTTTGCTGTCTCTACTCCTGTTGGTGATTCTATTGTGGCTAAGAGGGTCTATAGAAAGTGTCTCATTTTCTTATCCCATAGAGTTACTCTTGTTGACTTGGTAGAGCTTGATTTGCTAGATTTTGATGTTATCCTTTGTATGGATTGGCTGCACTCATGTTATACTTCCATTGATTGTAGAACTCGTGTAGTCAAGTTTTAGTTCCTGAATGAGCCTGTCCTATAGTGGAAGGGTAGAAATTCTATGACTAAGATTCAGTTTATCTCTTATCTTAAAGCTAGGAGGATTATTTCTAAGGGTTGTATGTACAATCTAGTTAGGGTGAGGGATATGGATTCTGAAACCCCTACTCTTGAGTCAGTCCCTATTGTTAGTGAGTATTCGGAAGTGTTCATAGATGATTTATTTGACCAACTTCAAGGAGCGAGTTATTTCTCTAAAATTGACCTTAGATCGGGTTATCACCAATTGAGGGTGAGAGAAGATGACATTCCAAAGATGGCTTTTTGAACTGGGTATGGTCATTATGAGTTTTTGGTGATGTCGTTTGGTTTGACTAATGCTCCGAAGACATTTATGGATTTGATGAATAGGGTGTTTAGACAATACCTTGACATGTTCGTAATCGTGTTTATTGATGATATATTGATCTATTCGAGAAGTGAGGATGAGCATATTGATCATTTGATGATCGTGTTGCAAGTTCTTAAGGACCAACAACTCTTAGGAAAGTTTAGCAAATGTGAATTTTGGTTAAGGTCCGTAACTTTCCTTGGTCATATTGTATCGAGTAAGGGTATTGAGATAGATCCTAAAAAGAAGGATGCGGTCTAGAGTTGGCCTAGACCTCTAACTCCTTCTGATATTAGAAGTTTGTTGGGTTTAGCCGGTTACTATAGAAGGTTTGTTGAGGGATTCTCTTCAATTGCCTCTCCTTTGACGGCTTTGACACAAAAAAAGGCTAAGTTCATATGGTTCGAAGTGTGTGAGAAGAGCTTTCAAGAGTTGAAAGATAAACCTACTTCCGCTCTAGTGTTGACTTTACCGGAAGGGACCGATGGCTTTGTTGTTTATTGTGATGCCTCAAGAATTGGGTTAGGGTGTGTGCTTATGCAAAATGGGAAATTCATTGCCTATGCCTCAAGGCAACTTAAGATTCATGAGAAGAATTATCCTACCCATGACCTCGAACTAGCGGCGGTTGTTTTTGCCTTAAAGATTTGGAAGCATTATTTGTATGGTGATTGTGTTTGAAGTAGTCCTTGAAAATCCTTGTGGAAACTTCTTAAGTGTTTACTTGTATCAATGGTTTAGTGGTTGTTAAGACGTTGGTGTTATGTTTAGATTGAGGGAGAGGAATTTGAAAAGACTAGAGGGGTTTGCTCCCAAGGGGGAGATAGTGTGCCTCACGGTTAATGTGTGAGTAGAACTATGTTGGTTTTGGAAGTCATCCCAAAAGGGTCTTGGTACTCGTGTTAAGCTTAGTACGGCCTTTCATCCCCAAACCGATGGGCAAGCGGAGCGTACGATCAAAACTTTGGAAGATATGTTAAGAGCTTGTGTGATTGATTTTAAGGGTAATTGGGATGACCATTTGCCATTGATTGAGTTTGCTTATAATAATAGCTATCACTCGAGTATTGATATGGCTCCATTTGAGGCCTTATATGGTAGGAGGTGTAGATCTCCTATAGGATGGTTTGAGGTGGGCGAAGTTTCCCTAATAGGTCTCGAGTTGGTACTTGAAGCCATAGAGAAAGTTCATCTTATTAGAGAAAGGTTGAAAATGGCTCAAAGACGGCAAAAGTCATATGTCGATGTTAGAAGAAGAGATTTTGAGTTCGATGTTCATGATTGAGTTACCTGAAAATTTCAACCATGAAGGGTGTAATGAGGTTTGGTAAGAAATGGAAGCTTAGTCCCCGATATGTAGGCCCATATCAAATTTTGAGACGTGTTGGTAAGGTTGCTTATGAGCTTGATATGCCTACTGAATTGTCATCGGTGCATCCGGTTTTCCATGTCTCTATGATTAAGAAGTGTGTTGGAAATCCGACATCCATAGTTCCCTTAGAAGGTTTGGGATTTGATGAAAGTCTTTCATATGAGGAAGTCACGCCCCGAGGCTACCCGCTTGACATAACACGGGACCTAGGATCACGAGTGACCTCAAGCTAACCCTGTGTCTGGCATAATCATAAGCATACTGAGAATAACTGAATAAGATAAATACTATGCGGAAGCTAAACAGTAGATAACTGGAAAATGGGGAATACCTATCTAGTCTGAATGTATAAAACGTACTAAGAGTTTAACAATAACTGAAAGATAAACTCATCAACCCAAGCTGATTCTATTACTATGTCTGAAAAGCCTCTAACTGAGTTAAGTTGCATGGACATGCTCCCCAGTTAACTCTAAAAAATCTGAAAACTGGATAAAAAGACTAAAATGAAGAGCATGTCTATTGTCCTCAAATTATGAGGACTCACCACTGAAACAGCTGAAATGCGGACCAAAAATCGATCTAAGGGCCATCTGGATGCTGAGTACCTGAACCTACATCATAAAAGGATGTAGCGCAGAGTGTGCATCAGTACTTTGAATGTACTGAGCATGCAGGATATAGATACTAAGCTGAACAAACATATATAAGCTGAAACAAGGCATAACTGAGCAATACTGTAAATACTGAAAAGATAACTGAATGCAATGTCCACGTGCTAATCATGAACATGACATGCTAAACTGAATACTGAGGTATATACTGAAAACATGGGCAAATGTACTAAGAGTCTGACTGTGGGAGCTACTATTGACCGACATAGAACCACGTGAGCTAAACGTGGAGTCCGATGTATACGCCCCATCGAGAGGACCCAATATACCTTGTCAGGGGCATAGAGGCATGACTGGCGTGATCACTAAATCTCATGCCCACAGAGGGGACTTATACTCCTACGGAGGCACGTAGTTCTGGGACTATGAGGGTATGTGAAACCCTAGTCCAACTCGGTGCTAAGTCTACTCCCAACTAAATTTGTGTATAACTGAAATGTAACTGAAATACTGACATACTGAATAGCTCAAATACTGACATGCAAATCTGAGAATGCAACATTTATATGTTGATAATGTAACATTCGAAACTGAAGCATGATTATCTGTTTAACTGACCTAGCGAGTGTAATTCATGAACTAAGAGAATCTACCCAACTAGGGTTCTGAGTTTTATACAAGGAACCAAACAACGTTTCCAAGAAATCATGATCTCTCGATTAGGAATACTACAACAGCTAAACCACAACAATTATCCAAGGATTTAGAAACCCTAGGTCTAACAAGATATGAAAGAAATCAAGAATCTGACTAAATTTTAGAGACCTAGTGGATGAAAGGAATCCACTAGTGAAATCCCACATACCTGGTGACCAAATCTACGGAGAAATCCTACGATTTAAGGGCTAGAACTGAGGAAAACCTGTTGGGTGTTCTTGAGGGGCTGGTCGACTCTTTTCACTTTTTCTGCTCTAAAATCGATGAATTTTGGTGAATAAAGGTTTTAATTATGTTCTGACTAAGTTATTGGGTTTAAACTGAGTAAAACGATGTAGTTTAGGCGTAAAACAATGTGGTTTAAATGCCCAATGCCTATGGGAAAAGACCAAAATGACCCTAACTTAAAAGCTGACGGGGCCCTTCCACGGAGCCACTAACGGACCGTCGTTGGGACCACGGCCCGTCAAGTGGGTCATGGTTCTGGCCTTGGTCTACTGGTTCCTAGTAGCCCCCTCCCACGTTCCAATTCACGGACCGTGTGAAGGACCACGGACCATGAAGGCCTCCGTGGTTCTTCACTTGGGGCTAGGGGCCTGCTAGCTCAAGACGACTGACACTCCCACAGTCCATCATCAAGACCACGGCTCGTGGTGGGCTCTGTGGTCTGAGGCCTGCGCTTGGGTGCTTTCTGCCTAGCCTCCATGAGTCTTCCCACGGCTCGTGTGGTAGTCCAAGGCCGGTGAAGGGTCCCGTGGTCCACCACTTCTGGTTGGGTATAACCACGGGCAGGTCGACGGACCGTGGTTCTTTTCACTGTCCGTGAACCCTGCCGTGGTTCACCAAATTCTGCTATTTTTCTGCTAAAGTCCACCTCTGATTTCTGAGGTGTTACAATATCTCCCCCTTGGGAACATTCATCCTCGAATGAGGTCTAAGCTAGCTGAGTGTGGAGGGAAAGAGCTGAAATCCCTACCACTAAGTACTAGAAACTGATATCTAACTGAACTGAGTTCCAAGAACATGCAAATATGTTGAAATGCAAGAACAACTGAAGGAACAAGATACTGATACTGAATTTACGCAATAGCAAACTAAGAGACTGGAGAGGGACTAGTAGCTCAAGCTGAAACGGGATCGGAAGGAAAGAGATGAGGATACTTGGCCTTCATAGCTGCTTCTGCTTCCCAAGTAGCTCCCTCTACGGACTAACTCGTCCACAAAACCTTCACTGAAGCGACTTCTTTATTTCTCAACCTACGAACCTGACGGTCAAAAATTTTTGCAGGCACCTCCTCATAAGTGAGACTATCCGTCACAGCCACACTCTCTAATGGTACTATTGATGTTGGATCACCCACACACTTCTTCAACAAGGAAATGTGAAAGACTGGATGAACCGCTGCTAATTCTACTGGCAACTCTAACTCATAGGCCACATTACCAACCCTTTTCAGGATTATGTAAGGACCTACATATTTGGGACTGAGCTTCCCTTTCTTTTCAAATCTCATCACCCCTTTCATAGGTTACACCTTCAGGAAAACCCAAACATCAATTTCGAACTCTAAGTCCCTTATCTTCACATCTGCATAGGACTTCTGATGATTCTGAGTTGTCGTAAGTCTATCTCTGATGAGCTAAACTTTTTCTGAGAATCCACTCCGATCCCTTCACTGGATACCACATGACCAAGGAAAGCAATAGACTGTAACCAGAAATCACATTTGCTGAACTTAGCAAATAGCTAGCGATCTTTGAGAGTTTGCAGAACAACTCTCAGATGAGTCGCATGCTCCTCCTCACTCCGACAATAAATAAGAATATCATCAATAAAGATGATAACCAACAAGTCCAAATACTATTTGAAAACCCTGTTCATTAAGTCCATGAAAGCTGCAGGAGCATTTGTTAGTCCAAAAGACATAACTACAAATTCATAATGACCATACTGAGTCCTAAAAGTTGTCTTTGGAATGTCATTATCTATGACTCTGAGATGATGATATTCGGATCTGAGGTCTATCTTAGAAAAGCGACTAGCACCTTGAAGTTGGTCGAACAAGTCATCAATCCTGGGGATAGGATACTTATTCTTGATTGTGACTTTGTTCAACTGCCGATAGTCAATGTACATTCTGAGAAAACCATCTTTCTTTTTCACGAACAACACTGGAGCACCCCATGGAGTGATACTAGGTTTGATGAAGCCCTTATCTAGAAGGTCTTTCAACTGCTCTTTCAAATCCTTAAGCTCAGCTGAAGCCATCCTCTAAGGAGGAATCGAAAAGGGCTGGGTATCTAGAAAGAGATCTATTCTGAAGTCGATTTCCCTTTCGGGAGGAACTCCGGGAAGATCTTCTGGAAACACTTCTGGAAACTCATTTACTACATGGACTGACTCAAGAGTTGGGGTTTCGAAATTTGAATCCTTAACCTGAACAAGATGATACATATACCTTTTAAAAATCATTTTTCTATCCTTAAGGTAAGAGATGAATCGACCCATAGGCACTGAGCTACTACCCTTCTACTCTGAGACTGGCTCATTTGGAAACTGAAACCGAACGATCCTAGTTCTACAATCGACTGAGGCATAAATGTAACCAATCCATGCCTAGAACGATATCAAAATCTACCATTTCTAACTCTACAAGATTTGCTGAGGTGACTTTCTGAGAGACTCTGACAGGGCAATTTCTGTATACCCGTCTAGCTATAACTGGGTCACCAACTGGAGTAGAGACTGAGAAGGGTTCTGAGAGAGTTTCTAGACTGACACCGAAGTTTACTGCTATATAAGGAGTTACAAAAGACAGTGTAGCCCCTGGATCTAACAATGCATAAACATCTAAATGAAAGACTCGTAACGTACCAGTGACCACATCAGGAGAATCTTCCTGATCCCGGCGAGCTTGGAGAGCATACAACCTGTTCTGGCGCTGACCGCCACCCGTACCAGATGAAGCACCCTGCTGAATTGGGCTACCTGCTAGTGTTGTTGGAGCTATAGACTGAGCCCTATCATTGTTACCTCCCTTCCCCTGCCTGGCAAAAGGGAAATCCTTCAACCTATGGCCAGACTTACCACACCCAAAGCACCCCTATCTGCCTGCAAGACACTCGCTCAGATGGTTCTTACCAAACTTTGGATAAGTTGGGAAAGTCATGTTACCTGAAGCACTCCTTGAGACTTAGAGCATGATGCCCTACCTTTCTGATCCTGTCGAAACCTGGGGGGCTGGAGCACTAGTTGATGAGGGCGCTGGGGCTGTAGACCTCTGCTGAAACTGTGAGCAATTTCCACCACCCGATTTTTGCTGAGTGTATTCATATTACCTATTCTAGCCTTCTTGATGTCATTAGCCATTTCCCTAAGCTTATCTCCCTCAACCTGCTGAGCATGAGTCATAGCCTAGAGATATTCATATCCTCTAACAGCATAGCATTCCTGCACTCTGTCTTCACCAAGTCGGGTACCCCAAACATAAACTTACTCATTTATGCCCTTGGATCAGCAATCATGTGTGGAGCATACCTGGAGAGCTGGGTGAACTTAAGTCTGTATTCTTGGACTGACATGGTACCCTGCTTCAAATTCAGAAACTCTTGTGCCTTAGCTTCTCTCAACTCCCTTGGGAAGAACCTGTCCAGAAAAGCTCCAGTAAAACACTCCTAAGTCACAGGAGCTGCATCCGCACCCCTGTTTTCTTTCCACTTAGTATCCTTAAGCTGGTAAGATGCCAACTCCACCCTATCATTACCAGTCACTTGCATCACTTCAAAAAATTTCTTAACCTCATCAATGAAGTTTTGTGGGTCCTCACCAACCTGCGAACAAAATCTCGAACCGTAGTTGCAGCTGATCCAACATTAGTGTTAGTAGGAACTGGGACCTGTTGATTATTCTGATTGGCCACACTCTGAGCCAAGAGCTGGATCGCATTCCTAAATTCTGCATTCGTAACCTCATGGTTCGGTACTGGAGGAACTGCGTTAGCATTGCATGCATTAGCATTCCGTGCATAAGCTCTACGAGGAGGCATGATCTGAAACGCATAACGACAAATTAGAAAAGAGAAGTTGAATCATACCCACGCACGATAAGAATAACAAAGAAAGTAAAGTTTTACTTAAAACACTTCGTAGCCTCCCTCTCATAGATGTGGTGCACTTCACACCCATGAAAGAGACTCTACTTAGTGCAGCTTTCAGATATCCTAGGACTCTTGAACCTAATGCTCAGATAGCAAGTTTGTAATACCCCGAGGCTACCCCCTTAACATAACACGGGACCTAAGATCACGAGTGACCCCAATCTAACCATGTGTCTGGCATAATCATAAGCATACTGAGAATAACTGAATAAGATAAATACTATGCGGAAGCTAAACAGTAGATAACTGGAAAATGGGGAATACCCATCTAATCTGAATGTATAAAACATACTAAGAATTTAACAATAACTGAAACCCAAGCTGATTACATTATTATGTCTAAAAAGCCTCTAACTGAGTTGAGTTGCTGGGACATACTCCCCAGCTAACTCTAATGAAACTGAAAATAGAATAAAAAGACTAAAATGAATAGCATGTCTATTGTTCTTGAAGTATGAGGACTCACCACTGAAGCTGCTGAAATGCGAATCGAAAATCGATCTAAGCGCGATCTGGATGCTGAGTACCTGAACCTACATCATAAAAGGATGTAGCGCAGAGTATGCGTCAGTACTTTAAATGTACTGAGCATGCAGGATATAGATACTAAGCTGAACAAACATATATAAGCTCAAACAAGGCATAACTGAGAATTACTGTAAATACAGAAAAGATAACTGAATGCAATGTCCACGTGCTAATCATGAACATGACATGCTAAACTTAATACTGAAGTATATACTGAAACCTTGGGCAAATGCACTATGAGTCTGACTGTGGGAGCTACTATTGACCGACATAAAACCACGTGAGGTAAACGTGGAGTCCGATGTATACGCCCCATCGAGAGGACCCAATATACCTTGCCAGGGGTATAAAGGCATGACTGCGCCCATATAGGGGACTTATACTCCTACGGGGGCACGTAGTTCTGGGACTATGAGGGTATGTTGAACCCTAGTCCAACTCAGTGCTTAGTCTACTCCCAACTGAATATGTGTATGACTGAAATGTAACTGAAATACTGACATACTAAATAGCTCAAATACTGACATGCATATCTCAGAATGCAAAATTTATATGCTAATAATGTAACATTCGAAACTGAAGCATGATTATCTATTTAACTGACCTAGCGAGTGTAATTCATGAACTAAGAGAATCTACACAACTAGGGTTTTGAGTTTTATATAAGGAACCGAACAACATTTCCAAGAAATCATGATAACTTGATTAGGAATACTACAGCATCTAAACCACAACAATTATCCAAGGATTTAGAAACCCTAGGTTTAACAAGATATGGAAAAAATCAAGAATCTGACTGAATTCTAGGGACCTAGTGGATGAAAAGAATCCACTAGTGAAATTCCACATACCTGGTGATGAAATCTACGGAGAAATCCTTCAATTTCAGGGCTGGAACTGAGGAAAACCTGTTGCGTGTTATTGTGGGACAGGTCGACTCTTTCCTCTCTCTTTTGCTTTAAAATCGATGAATTTTGGTAAATAAAGGTTTTGGTTGTGTTCTGACTAAGTTATTGGGCTTAAACTGAGTATAATGACGTAGTTTAGGCATAAAACAGCATGGTTTAAATGCCCAATGTGTACGGGAAAAGACCAAAATGACCCTAACTTAAAAGCTGACGGGGCCCTTCCACGGAGCCACTAACGGACCATCGTTGGGACCACGGCCCATCAAGTGGGTCGTGGTTCTGTCCATGGTCTACTGGTTCCTGCTAGCCCCCTACCACGGTCAACTTCACGGACCGTGTGAAGGACCACAGACCGTGAAGGCCTCTGTAGTTCTTCACTTCGGGCTAAGGGACTGCTGGCTCAAGACGACGGACACTCCCACGGTCTGTCATCAAGACCACAGCCCGTGGTGGGATCTGTGGTCTGAGACCTGAGCTCAGGTGCTTTCTGCCTAGCCTCCACGAACCTTCCCAAGGCTTGTGTGGTGGTCCAAGGCCCATGAAGGGTCCCGTGGTCCACCACTTCTGGGTGGGTGTGAACCACGAGCAGGTCGACGGACTGTGGATCCTTTCACGGTCCGTGAATGTAACACCCCGGAAACTAGTAGGCTAAGCTAGAGTCTTATAGGAGGGTTCTAGAGTTTGATATGAGGGTTAGAATCATAAAATGACTTCACATACTTAGAATGAGGGGTTTAGGGGTTAAACGTCAAGGTACGACCTCCCAAGGACTAACCAACGATCCTTGAGGGGGACCCAAAATAGTCCCTAGAATCTGCCCCAAAATGGGCCACCTACGGATGGGACTCACGCCCCGTAGGTGGACCCATGCCCCGTGGGAAGGGGTCGTGGGTCAAGACCCCTAAAGAAGACCCCCAGGCCACCACCCACGATTGAGCAGCACAGCCCGTGGGTCGGGGTCTCGTGTGTTGGCCAGTGTTGGCTTCAAATTGTTTAAGTTGGGGACTTAGGGGTCAATCCATAATTAGTTAGGCGTTAAGTTGTGTCGTTTTATTAGTAATTAGACCACCTATATAAACCTAATAGACCCCTAAATACATTGATCCTAGACATAATTTCAATTCACCCAATTCCCTCCCAAATATCCTCTCTCTAGAACTTCAAGAAAGAAGAACAAGAAGGTGGAAGCTAGGATTGAAGGATCAAGACTTTTCCTCAAATTCATGGGAATTCTTCATCAAGATATGGTAGCTCTTCATCCATTGATAGAATTCATCCATGGAGCCCCTTCAAAACCCCAATTTCAAAGATACAAATCCCCCAAAGATTGGGTTTGATTCCAAAGTCATGGGTTCTTTTCAAAAACGTTTCTAATGTTTGAATTATGATATATTAAGTATTGATTGATGGTTTTCTTATGTTTTATGATGAATTCCCCCAAGAACCCATGATACCCCCATGTTCTTCAAAGTTGATGATATGATGTGGGACTTTATTAATGAAAGGTGAATTGAATGATTTTAGTATGATTATACAAGTATTCATGATTAACCTAAGATTCTAGGGTGAAATTGATATTGTTTAGTGTTATGCCATGAAAGAGAAAATTGAGGGCTTGGATGTGACCTTCTAAGATTGATGAATTTCTTTATGAATTACTTGAGATTAGGGGACCTACATATGAATTGGTTAAAAGTAAAGCTTGTAGACAGGAGTTGATTGGATTAGGGCTTATATGATGGACCATGGTTTAGTAGGGTTGAGATTGAGTTTACATGATGCTATATGACTATAATTGGTTAAGAATGAAGCATGTGTTTAGATTATCTTGAGAATTAGGCATACATGATGATCATGTGAGGTATTGCTTGAGAGTAAGGCTTGTAGTATGAAGATGATTTCTAGGGCTTTAAGGGTAAAAGCTAATATGAATGAGCTAAGAATGTTAAGGCTTTATGAGGGAAGCTATTATGTATGTTGAATTGTGTATGGCATTATTGTGTAAGGACTTGACCCACATGACCTATAATATGAGTACATGAGATTATGCATGTAGTAATTGAACTACTTGAATTATGATTATATCCATGTCTAATGTAGTAAATTCTAGATGTGTCGATTTAATGTGATCTATGATCCTTGAATGCAAGATATGAGAATTATGCATGATTATGAGATTTATTTACATGCTTTGTGAACACTTTGAGAGTGAAGTGTCTATGATGATGATATTGTTGTGTCATTGAGAGGGAATTCTCACATACACACACTCCATGCATGAACATGATTATGATGTAACTATGGTGTTGATTGAAAGGTTATTCTCATATACACCCTTACACATGACTATGAATGAAATGTTCATGACCATGATAATCTTGTTGTGTTGATTGAAAGGCTATTTCTCATGAACACACAATGAACATGATTTGAAAGGTTTCCTCATATAATAATGATTCTACGGTTGAAAGGTTATACTCACCTCTTGAATCTATGAGCTATACCATGATATCGTGTTGGATTGAGTGTTAAGACATTCTTCCATAAACATGAATCTAAGTCAAAAGCTTAAAATCAATCTAATAGGAATTATTCCTAGCACCGAGAGGATATGAATATGAGATGGAAGCTTTTACGCCAGTAGTCCGGCTTACCAAATGGGTTCCTTCTACGCCAGATAGTCCGGGTTCCCGAAGCAGTTATCTCATGAGATGGAAACCTTCTACCTCAGAAGTCCGGATTTCTAGAAGTAATCTCCATATCCCATAAATATGTGCCCACATAGGTCTTTAGCTAGTGGATCCACCTAAGCTAACAAACTTTAGTTCTACCATAGGCAAGTAGGACACCTCTTTTCGGTATGGGAGCATAACACCGGATTCCATGTTAGGCTCACATGATCTATGTCGGTTAAGGCTTATTCCCTCCATGATAAGAACATGAACCACGACAAGAATATGAACTATGAATAATAAAATGAATTATGAACTATGGCTCCTCAAGAAGCTCTACTTGGTGCGAGTGGAGGTATGGGACTTCATTCATGCATTGCACAAGTAGGCTTTGAGAGTTGTCATGGCATTTTTCTCTTATGTTATGAAGGCTTATGAATTGATGCATGTTTAATATGGATTGTTGCTATGAGTTGCTTTCCTTGGCATGAGTTATTAAAGGTGAATGTTTCCTTGTCTATGAGTATTAACTATGGATGAGATCGAAGAATGACAAGCATGAGTATGATGGCCTAAAAGTGGTACTTAGTATTTGATAGGATTAAGGGATCTTATATATGCATTGTACAAGTATAACTTAGGGTTACCTACTACGATGGTTCTATTATGATATGAAGAGATAAGTGTTGACTATGTATATGAACCATGTCTTATGATGACTAATGGTTGCATTAATTCTATGTTGGAGTCTATGCTTATGATTATGTTGTTATCCTTTATGCTATGATGAACAATATATGAGTTATGTTTATAAGTTACCTTTTTCCAACTACTTCTAAGATGATGTTCAAAATTGGCATATAGAATGGCTTCAACTAAAATGTCCTTTTTAGCATGTTTTAAAGGTTTTTATGCATGGCTATCATACTTAGTGCATTTTTGTACTAACCCATATTTCCTACATTTTTTCCCAATTGTAGGGTCCGGTTCTTAAGGCGATCTTCTTTGGGTTCAAGCTTTGATCGACTATTCTCCTAGCTTGTGGTGAGTCCTCAAGATTCGAGGACGTATGAGTCATTTGTAGTTCCTTTCTAGTTATTTTATTTTCGGACTATATTGTAAGGGTTGTGTCCCTATTTGATTCAATTGTATTAGATAGCTAATTGAGACGAGTCTAGACTTCCGCTTTGCTTTTATAAAAGACTTTGATTGTATGGATAAATTTTTAAATCTTGCATCATTTCTTTTATCTTATGTTATGATATGCTAAGGGCTTGTATGAGACCCCTTCGGGGTTGAGTACACTGTGTTACATCTAGGAGGTACCCCTGAATCGTGACAAACTTGGTATCAGAGTACAAGGTTTAGAATAATTCTAGGATGATGTCTCATAAGCCACATCTAGTAGAGCCTTATTCATATTGTGAAGCGTGCCACATTTATGAATGAGAGGCTATAAGATGTTTAGGAAACTACACTTCTTTCATTACTCTGAAGTCGTGCGATAGAGTTTAACTCTATAAGGTCTTTCTTCTAATCCTTACCCGGTGGTCTACAGGACATGACTACTCAAGGAGCTTTAACCGGTGGATTTGAAGGAGACAATGTTGATCAAGGAGCTCCTCCTCAAGCTCATCAAGTTCCGGTTGACTTAATGACTAATGAGAAGATTAGGTATGGCTTTCAATTGTTGACTCAAGTTGGGATAGAAACTCCAGAATTCTATGGGTCAGAGATGAAGGAAGATCCTCAAGAGTTCATTGATGAGATCTCTAAGGTGTTGAATTTTGTGGGAGTGACTCCAGTAGAAAAGGCGGAATTGGCCGCTTACCAATTGAAGGATGTTGCTCAACTTTGGGTTAACCAATAGAAAGAATCAAGGCCGGTAGAAGTGGGTCCCATGGAATGGGAATGATTTAAGAATGGGTTTCTTGATAGGTTTTGCCCTTTGGAGATGAGAGAGGCTAAGATACTTGAGTTTATTAACCATCGCCAAGGTGGGATGAGTGTTGAGGAGTATGCTCGGATGTTCACTAGGTTGTCAAGATATGCTCCATCCATAGTAGCCGACCCTAGGATGAAGATGAGTAAGTTCGTGTCGGGTGTGTCCGACTTGATAGCAAAAGAATGTCGTGTGGCTATGTTGGATAATAATATGCATATTGATTTTCTTGTGATTCATGCTCAACGGTTTGAAAAGGAGAAACTTGAAGAGAGGTCTAGAGGAACAAAGAGGTATAGACAAAGGTTTTATGGACAAATCTCTTCTAAGGTTCCCCCAAAGTTTAACCAAGAGAGGGTGTTTACCCCTAGGTCTCAAGGAGTGAGTAGTAGTGGATCTTATGTGATTAAGCCTACTTGTGCTAGGTGTGGAAAAAGGCATGAGGGTAGGTGTCTAGCCGGAACGAAGGGCTGCTATGGTTGTGGTGGAATTGGTCACAAAATAAGAGATTGCCCAATACTTAAGGCTAGAGGAAGCAAGCTCCTCCAAGTGGTACGGGTACTAGTACTCCAAGGCAAGGCAAGTTCTATGCACTCCGGCCTAGAAATAACTAAGAAGGCTCTCCGGATGAAGGCACCGGTATGTTGATAGTTCCATATAAATGTAAATGTTTTACTAGATTCCGATGCTACTTATTAGACTTTGATGTTATCCTTGGTAGGGTTAGGATGCATTGTTGTTGAACCTCTAGTGGTTTTAGAACCCGGTGAGGTTATTATGAGTTTTTGGCTATGCTTTGGGATTGCTTGAAAGAAGTAGTACTTGAGGATTTTTAGTAGGGGTTTTCCTCCCAAGGGGGAGATGGTGTCCTTAGAAAGCAAGATTGTTGAGAATCCCGATATCTCCATCTCTTTCTTATATTCCTATTCTAGCTTGAGACCAAGAGTTCCTTTTTGGGCTTGTCTTATGTTTTGGGAGTCATGTGTGTTTTAAAAAAATTCATGGTCTCCTTATGTTATGCATGTTCTTGAGAAGTTCATGATTTGTGAGAAAATGAGTTTTCATGATTTATGCGTTCCTCATGTTGTTGTGCATTTAGTATGGATTGACTTTATGCTTCATGAGATGAGTTGATGAGCATGCCTTAATATGCTTTTGAGAGTAATTTCATAATTGGCTTCATGTTATTGTGATGAGCATGATTTTTTTGGAGAAGGTAGTTCCTCCTATGAATAAGAGACATGTTGAATTTTATGCATAATGGGTTGTTAGATGTAGTTCCTACTTCCTTGTGTTGCATTGAGTATGTTGAGATGGAATTGATGTTTCCTCCTTCAAATTGTGCATAATTGTGATGTTTCATGCATGATGGGCTGCTAGTCTTGAGTCTTTAATTTTGTAAGGTGTCTAGATCGACATTCGAGGATGAATGTTCCCAAGGGAGAGATAATGTAACACTCTGAAAACTAGTAGGCTAAGCTAGAGTCTTATAGCAGTGTTGGCTTCAAATTGTTTTAAGTTGGGGACTTAGGGGTCAATCCATAATTAGTTAGGGGTTAAGTGGTGTCATTTTATTAGTAATTAGACCACCAATATAAACCTAATAGACCCCTAAATACATTGATCCTAGACATAATTTTAATTCACCCAAAACCAACCCAATTCCCTCCCAAATATCCTCTCTCTAGAACTTCAAGGAAGAAGAACAAGAAGGTGGAAGCTAGGGTGAAGGATCAAGCATTTCTCCTCAAATTCATGGGAATTCTTCATCAAGGTATGGTAGCTCTTCATCCATGGATAGAATTCATCCATGGAGCCCCTTCAAAACCCCAATTTCAAAGATACAAATCCCCCAAAGTTAGGGTTTGATTCCAAAGTAATGGGTTCTTTTCAAAAACATTTCTAATGTTTGAATTATGATATATAAGTATTGATTGATGGTTTTCTTATGTTTTATGATGAATTACCCCAAGAACCCATGATACCCCCATGTTCTTCAAAGTTGATGATATGATGTGGGTCTTTATTAATGAAAGGTGAATTACATGATTTTAGTATGATTATACAAGTATTCCTGATTAACCTAAGATTCTAGGGTGAAGTTGATATAGTTTAGTGTTATGCCATGAGAGAAGAAAATGAGGGCTTAGACGTGACCTTCTAAGAATGATGAATTTCTTTATGAATTTCTTGGATTAGGGCACCTACATATGAATTGCTTAAAAGTAAAGCTTGTAGACATGAGTTGATTGGATTAGGGCTTATATGATGGACCATGGTTTAGTAGGGTTGAGATTGAGTTTACATGATGCTATATGACTATAATTGGTTAAGAATGAAGCATGTGGTTAGATTATCTTGAGAATTAGGCATACATGATGATCATGTGAGGTATTGCTTGAGAGTAAGGCTTGTAGTATGAAGATGATTTCTAGGGCTTTAAGGGTAAAAACTAATATAAATGAGCTAAGAATGTTAAGGCTTTAAGATGGAAGCTATTATGTATGTTGAATTGTATAGGGAATTATTGTGGAAGGGCTTGACCCATATGACCTATAATATGAGTACATGAGATTATGCATGTAGTAATTGAACTACTTGAATTATGATTATATCCATGTCTAATGTAGTGAATTCTAGATGTATCGATTTAATGTGATCTATGATCCTTAAATGCAAGATATGAGAATTATGCATGATTATGAGATTTATGTATATGCTTTGTGAACACTTTGAGAGTGAAGTGTCTATGATGATGATATTGTTGTGTGTCATTGAAAGGGAATTCTCACTTACACACACTCCATGCATGAACATGATTATGATGTAACTATGCTGTTGATTGAAAGGTTATTCTCATATACACTCTTACACATGACTATGAATGAAATGTCCATGACCATGATAATCTTGTTGTGTTGATTGAAAGGCTATTTCTCATGAACACACAATGAACATGATGTGAAAGGTTTCCTCACATAATAATGATTCTATGGTTGAAAGGTTTTTCTCACCTCTTGAATCTATGAGATATACAAAGATATCATGTTGGATTGAGTGTTAAGACATTCTTCCATAAACATGAACCTA
This sequence comes from Solanum etuberosum, assembly GCA_029582245.1. Taxonomy (NCBI): domain Eukaryota; kingdom Viridiplantae; phylum Streptophyta; class Magnoliopsida; order Solanales; family Solanaceae; genus Solanum; species Solanum etuberosum. The sequence goes on along the minus strand of JAJONR010002255.1, from coordinate 9,007 downwards.
AGTCAAAGGCTTAAAATGAATCTAATGGGAATTATGCCTAGCACCGAGAGGATATGAATATGAGATGGAAGCTTTTACGCCAGTAGTCCGACTTCCCAAATGGATTCCTTCTACGCCAGTTAGTCCGGGTTCCCAAAATAGTTATCTCATGAGATGGAAACCTTCTACCTCAAAAGTCCAGGTTTCTAGAAGCAATCTCCATATCCCATAACTATGTGCTCACATAGGTCTTTAGCTAGTGGATCTACCTAAGCTAACAAACTTTAGTTCTACCTTAGACAAGTAGGACACCTCTTTTCGGTGTGTGGGCATGACACTGGATTCTATGTTAAGCTCACATGGTCTATGTCAGTTAAGGCTTATTCCTCCATGACAAGAACATGAACCATGACAAGATTATGAACTATGAACAATAACATGAATTATGAACTATGGCTCCTCAAGATGCTCTACTTGGTGTGAGTGGGGGTATGGGACTTCATTCATGCATTGCACAAGTAGGCTCTGAGAGTGGTCATGGTGTGTTTCTCTTATGTTATGAAGGCTTATGAATTGATGCATGCTTAATATGGATTGTTGTTATGAGTTGCTTTCCTTGACATGAGTTATTAAAGGTGAATGTTTTCTTTTCTATGAGTATTAACTATGGATGAGATCAAAGAATGACAAGCATGAGTATGGTGGCCTAAAAGTGGTACTTAGTATTAGATAGGATTATGGGATCTTATCTATGCATTGCACAAGTATAACTTAGGATTACCTACGAGATGGTTCTATTATGATATGAAGAGCTAAGTGTTGACTATGTATATGAACTATGTCTTATGATGACTAATGGTTACATTATGTCTATGTTGGAGGCTATGCTTATGATTATATTGTTATCCTTTATGGTATGATGAACTATATATGACTTATGTTTATAAGTTACGTTTTCCAACTACTTCTAAGATGATGTTCAAAATTGGCATATAGCATGGTTTCAATTAAAATGTTCCTTTTAGCATGTTTTAAAGGTTTTTATGCATGGTTATCATACTTAGTGCATTTTTGTACTAACCCATATTTCCTACATTTTTTCCCAAGTGTAGGGTCCGGTTCTTAAGGCGATCTTTTATGGGTTCAAGCTTGGATCGACTATTCTCCTAGCTTATGGTGAGTCCTTAAGATTCAAGGGCGTATGAGTCATTTGTAGTTCATTTCTAGTTATTTCATTTTTGGACTATATTGTAAGGGTTTTGTCCCTATTTGATTCAAAGATTGTATTAGATGGCTAATTGAGACAAGTCTAGACTTCCTCTTTGCTTTTAGAAAAGACTTCGATTGTATGGATAAAGTTTTAAAATTTCACATCATTTCTTTTATCTTATGTTATTATATGCTAAGGGCTTGTATGAGCCCCCTTCGGGTTTGAGTACGTCGCGTTACATCTAGGGGGTACCCCTGGGTCGTGACAGTGAACCCTATCGTGGTTCACCAAATTCTGTTGTTTTTATGCTGAAAGTCCACGCCTGATTTTTGAGGTGTTACAGAGAAAGTCTCGGTTGAGATTTTAGACCGGCAAGTTAAGAAGTTGAGAAACAAGGAAGTTGCTTCCGTGAAAGTATTGTGGAGGAATCATTTTGTTGAGGGTGCTACTTTGGAGGCCGAGGCTGATATGATGTCCCGATATCCTCATCTTTTTCCTTCTACTCCTACTCTATCTTGAGGTAATGAGATCCTCATGGTTTGCTCTTTGTTTTAGTGTCATGTGTGTTTTAGATATTCCCATGATTTCCTTATGTTATGCATGTTCATGAAAACTTGTGTTTTGAAAGAAAATGAGCTTACATGATTGATTTTCCTCATGTTGATTGTGTCTTGAGTATGAGTTGCCATAGACTTCAGGATATGAATTGTTGACCATGTTTTAGATATGCTTTTGAGTATAGATTGCATATAGGCTCCATGAGATTGTGTTGAGCATGCTTTTAGCTTGGAGATGGTAGTTCCTCCTTGAAGATGAGAAATCTTGAAATTTCATTCATATTGGGTTGCTAGGTTTAGTTCCTACTTTCCTTATGATGCATTCAGTATGTTTAACTTGGAGTTGATGTTTCCTCCTATGTTTTTTTGTGCATTTTGAAGAGATTGCATGCATGTTGGCCTGTTAGTATTGAGTCTTTTCTTTCAAGAGGTGTCTAGAATTCCATTCGAGGAGGAATGTCCCCAAGGGGGAGATAATGTAACACCTCGGAATCTAGTAGGCTAAGCTAGGGCTAAGTGAGAGGCCAAGAGCCAATGAAGTGATCTTGGGCAGCCTTAACCAAGCCATGCTCACCTCCCACGACCACCAAGACGGCTCGTGGTGGGGACCACGGGTCATGGTGATGGGCGTGGTGAGCTAGGCAGTAGCTAGCCCAGGCTGCCCAAAATGTTGCCAGCCACTTGACGGCTCATGAAGGCCACCACGGGCCGTGGGAGAGCTCGTGGTCTTAAATTAGGATTTTGAGGGCAAGGGTGGCAAAACCAAGCCACTGGTCAAGGGACCACGGGCACCACTACGGACCGTGTGACCCTTGACGGGCCGTGGTGCCTCACGTGGTGGTGGTTCGGCAGTTTTAGTTCAGGGGTTTTTGGGTCTTTTCCAGATTAATAGTATTAATACTATGTCATTTTACCCAAGCCTAGGACCCCTATATAAGTTATTTTAACCCCAAAAATCACCCATTCAAGTCATTATTTCCAAAATTCAAAAGAAAATCAAAGTTCTTCCTCTTCAAAATATTTCTCTCCCTAGAACTTGAAGAAGAAGAAAGGATTCATGCTAGGGTCAAGGTCTAGTCTCCATTCCTTAAGAAATTGTGGGCTTTGATAGTAAGGTATGAGAGTTTTCATACATGGATTCTTTCCATTCATGGAGTTTCCAAATTCATTTATTTTTAAAGTTAGAAATCCCCAATTGAGTTATAGTTTTCTTCAATTGCCATGGGTTCTCTTAATTATTATTTTAAATGATTGAATTATGATCTCTTATGCATTAATTGATGAAATACTATGATTTTATGATGATTCTCCTATGAACCCATGTAATCCCCATGTTTTCAAGTTATGAGAATATGATGTGGGATTTTGATTGTGAAGGAAGAGTTTTATGAAATTAAGCATGTATCGATAGCTTTACATGAATTTATGATGAAATCCATATCTAACCCATATTTTCTAAGTGTTGATGATTGAAAGTGGGTTTTGAACCTTGAAAGTTAAATTATGAACTTATGCATTTTCTTATGAAATCTATGCAAATGTTTCAAGGATGCTTTGAGAGTAAAGTATCAATGATGATGATGATGATGATGATGATGATGATGATGTGTTGTTGAAAGGATTTTTCTCATATACACATAAAAGTAAGATGTGAAAGGTTTTCTCACATAATAAGGATTCTAAGGTTGAAATGTTTTCTCACCTAATTGAATCAAAGATTAAGAGCTATCCTAATGATCTTAGCTAGGATTGGCAAGATGACGTGCCTTTCCATGGATAATAAGATCAAGTAAGAAATGACTATTCAGTGGGATTTATGCTTAGCACCGAGTGGATATTGATATGGAAGCTCTCCCGTTAGTAGAGGTCGGGTTTCTAGAAGTAATCTATTGAGATGGAAGTTCTCCCGTTAGTAGAGGCTGGGTTTCTAGAAGCAATCTATTGAGATGGAAGCTCTCCTGTTAGTAGAGGTCGGGTTTCTAGTAGCAATCTCCTTATCCCTTAAATATGTGCCCCCATAGGATGATTAGCTAGTGGATCCACTTAAGCTAGAAATTAATGGTCCTTTCTTGGCAAGTAGGACACCCTTTTCCGGTGTGGGAGACACCGAGGGATCATGTTATAGCTCACATGGTCTCTATGTCGGTTAAGGCTAATTCCCCATAATAATAATGAACTAAGGTTACTTCAAGAAGTATCTCATATGTATTCAAAAGCTTTATATGATGTTAGCTTGCATTGACCATGGTTTTATGACTTATGTTTTCTAACCCTCTTATATCATGTTTTAGCTTGGTCAATTGCATGTCTTGAAATGAAATGTCCCTTTTTAGCATGATTTAAATGTTTTATGCATAGCTATCATACTTGGTATATTGTTTTGTACTAACGCATACTCTTGCCTATATTTTTCCAAATGTAGGGTCCGACAGTCATGTTTCTGAGTTTTGTGGCTAGTGGTTGATTTCAAGATTCTCGAGCTTTGGTGAGTCCTCATGATTCGAGGATGGATTTTTATTGTCTTAGTTTCCTTATTGTATTTCAGTTTTGGACATGATGTATGGGCTAGGCCCAATTTCATTCGATTGTATTAGATGGCTATTGAGACAAGAGTTTTAGTTTTCTGCTTTTCTTTATAAAATTCTTGGACTTAACCCTGCTCTCTGATCGATGTTTTATAGTCTTCATAACTGTGGAAAGCGGAAGCTAGGAGAGGGACTATTGTTTTACTCTTATTGTTCTATTTCTTATGTTATGAAAGCTAAGTGGCTTGTATGAGGTCCTTCGGGGTTCTATACGCCATGTTACATCTAGGGGGTACCCCTGGGTCGTGACAATGATGGTGCGAAAATCTTTGACCACTATTTTAGACACACCCGACATAAACTTACTCATCCTTTCCCTAGAGTTGGCAATCATAGTCGGAGCATCCTTAGCCAATTGAGTGAACTTCAAAACATACTCCTTCACACTCATATTTCCTTGATGAAGGTTGATACCGCAAGCACCTTTGCTTTCCTCATTCAATGGGAAAGAAAAGATTAATAAATGCTCCTTTAAATTTCTCCCAATCAAGAGGACCCGCATCAATATCCCTCTCTTCCTTCCATTGGTTGAACCAAACTTGAGAAACACCCTTAAGTTGATAAGCGATCAATTCATCCTTTTCCACCCTGGACACTCTTGTAATCTCCACTATCTTATAAACCTCATCAATGAACTTTTGAGGATCCTCATCAACTTTTGAACCATGAAATTTCAGAGGATTTATCCTAGTGAAATCCATTATCCTTGTTTCCACTGTACCTACATTTGGGTTCACGGGAGCACGGTTTTTCTATTAGCTTGCGCTGTCATAGCTTGATCCAAGACTTGGAAGGTAGCTCAAGACTTGGCATGAGTCACTTGTTCAACAAAGGATCAGCTATAACTTAAGGAACATCGGGCTACACATTCTTACCCGCATTCCGTCTCACATTAGCTCTTCGGGGAACCATATCCTCAAAAAGCATCAGATAAGAGATAGGAGAAGGACCTTTATAGAAATTAGCTCTATGGCACGATTTTGAGTAGTGAAAGTAGTGAAGTTTTCTAAACATCTTGTATCCTCCTATTCAGAATTGTGGCACGCTTCACACTTATGAACAAGACTCTACTAGACGCGGTTTATCAGACATCCTAGGACCTTTTCTAAATCTTGTGCTATGAATACCAAGTTTCTCATAACCCAAAGTATACTCTAGACATGACATGACGTATAGGACCCAAGAGGCCCTACACAAGCCACTTTACATGCATTCTACACAATAGAATATACAAAAGGTAACACTTAAGTAGAAAGTCCCATATCATAAAAGAGGTCTAAACATAAGTGCGGAATACTAAACTTTGTCTTGACAAACCAATCTAAACCAATATAAGAATGATTAGGACATAAATCATACACCACGTACAAAGTCTCAAATAAAAGCAACAAAAGCAATAAAATGGTCTTAATGGCCTTGCCCTCGGAATATGAGGACTCACCAATCCAAAGCAATGGAGTAACAATCTGAGCTAGCCATGAATGGAAAGAGAAACGTCTGACCCTATATTATAAAGAATATAGGCACAGGTATGCATTAGTGCATGAAATGTACTAAGTATGGGGAAATGCATAAAAAGACAAATGTGATCATATGAGCATTTAAACATGATATGCATGACCGAGTTAAACCATGAGTAAAAACCCTTAAAGAATCGTAAATCATAAATAAGGTCAATGCATTCTTAAAACATAATGAAAGCTTTCATAAAACCTTTGAGGGTAACATAGTTCGTTTTGTGGGATATTTACCGTTAACCGACAGTAATACCATGCGAGTTATAACATATAATCTGATGTAACCCTCACATCGAAAATGGAATTCTACTTGCCAAGGTAGTCTCTATAACATTCATTTATATGTTATTTGTGGATCCACTAGCTAAGTCATTTAAGACAATCCTACTGGTGCACATCGTTTGGGACAAAGAGATTGCTTCTAGAGACCCGACATCTACTAACGGGAGAGCTTCCATCTTAAGGTCATCTTTGTGCTATGTAAAATCCCAACAAAATAGACAATAATCATATTCTTATTATCATACTTGAAAAGGCACAATTAACTAGCAATCCAATCATAAGTCATCATAGAGTAGCTCCTTAAAATCATGATTCATACATGTGTGAGAAAACCTTTCACAATTATGATTTCATAATATGTGAAAAAATCTTTCACAATTAATGGATACCCATCTCATAAGCATCATTAGTTCATACACATCATTCTCATAAAACATGCATGACTTTCATAAATCATACTTCGCAAATTCATAAACTTTCTTCATAAATTCATCATCATACTCAAGAAAAAACATGGGTCTATATGAAATCCATTGAAAATCATGTGGCTTAATCAGAACATGTATAAGAAGATTGAAATGGATAATTTAAACATAATCAAATAAGACCCATGAAGATTGCATTAAACCCTAATCAAATTAGGTAAAATTCAATTGGAGACTTGAGATTCTTTTGGGACTCAATGGATGAATGAAATCCATTGGTGAATTTCCACATGTCTTGATAATCATAGCCTAGCAATGCAAGAGAAAAGGGGAGACTTGAAGCTTAGAATCCTGGCTTTCTTCCTTGAGCTTGAGAGAGAATTTGAGAGGATGAACTTGGATGGGAATTGGGGATTTGAGAGAATGAGAGGGTTTTGGGTAGTTATAGGTCTTAGAATTAGGGTCAAAGCGACATAGTATAGGCCTTAAATGCATAGGAAAAGATTCAAATATCCTTAAAAATAATTGTCGGAGTGACCTATGGTTTGTAAGACTTTCTATGGCCCGTACTGGTCAACCGTAGAGTCACTTACTGGGGCCTAAAATCTAGCCAACTTCCGGGAGACCTCCCTACAGCCCGTCAATGTTTCTACAGCTCATAGATCCAACTCGCAGAACCCAAGTTCAAGCCCAAAATTTTACTAAGTATGTAACCCTTCTACGGAACCCATCTACGACCCATAGAACAAACTACGACCCGTCCTGTTCACTCGTACGTCAACTTACTGGGAATTGAAAATTCCAAGACTCAACTCAAGTCCTACAATTACCCTTCTATGGTCCGTAGAACATTCTACTGTCCGTAGATAGGACTCGTAGATCACTGGTTTAGTGTCAAAACTGGACTCTTCCTTTTTAATCCAGCTTTTCAATTTCCAAGGTGTTACGTTTACTTAGTGCTAGAGGTCTCTTATGATCCTAAATCACATCTGATACACTTCACTCACTTAGAAATTGACCTTAACACACATATATAAATTAGAAATCGTCGAGTTCGACCTTCATGCATATTGACAATGGTTCAAATTTTTACTTAGAAATTGCGGGGTGTTACAAATGATGTGAACACTATTCTTTCTCAACTCCATTAAAATTTTCTGCGGGACTCAATATTGAAGACTCATATGACCTTGCAATTCTTTGATATTTGGTTAAGTGATTTATTGATAGATTATTAAGTATAATAAAGTAGCTACAAAATTGTAATGCGTAGGTTTATTTGATATACTCTCCTATCCATATGTTTGTTGTTTACCTACTTTTCTGTAGTTGAAAATCCATAAATATGGTTGTTGTTTACATGTGTTTTTGTAGGTATCCTGTTCTGCCTCTTCATTGATCTTTCAGCCCTGCAATATCTTAGAGCATCTACAAACAATCACGGTCTCACCTTCAAAATTCTAGTTCCACATTAACCTAAGCATATAGAAAATCTCCATCCTTTATCTCTTAAATCAAAACCATAACAACAACTTTTGTCAGTGTTACACTTTATTTTATTCCCTCCTGGTAGACTCTATTTGATAATACAAAACTGTAGTTTATGCTTGATGTTTTCAAATAAAATCTCCAATAGCTTTTGTCTATTCCATATTTCTCCAGAGATAAAACTCCTTCACCTCGAACTCCTCTATAACATTCTCTCCTTTAACATGTAGTAAAATGCACTCTATCTGGTAAAATTATCAAATCAGAAGTTTGAGTTATGTGACATCATCACCTGCTACCAAATATTATGTTTAACCTCTTCTGATCTGATCATTACCATTTTCCTCCAAACATTAGATGAAATGATCCCTGGATTGTGACAGGTTGAAGTTTTTTACAATATTCTTTTATTTCACATATAGGAGCTCCAGAAATTCACCAAAAAGTACCTTAGAGACATCATCCAAATCTAGCCATTAACTATCCAACAATTTTATATTTTTTTAGCTTCCAAAATTGATGGTCCAGTGGCACAACATATACTACACCTATTAACCTATTAATATTGGTGCCTACTCCTAATCTAACATATAGGCTAATTGATTCATAACATAAAATGATAGAATCCGCAATAACAATCTATATATAAAGTTATTCGGTCCCTAATTTGATTAATTGTTTTAGATTACGGAAAAATAGTTAATCTTAATTTATGATGAGAAAAGTTAGCACAAACAAATGTGCACGATAGGGCAATAGCGGAAGACAACCCAAATCTAAACTTTCCCTTCTTCTATTTGAACCAAGAGGAGACAAACTAATGCAAACACAAGCACTGTTTTGGAGCAGCAAGTATATCAACCAAATCAAATGAGACAAAGCAATAATAAATCAACAATACGAGACACCAAATTAACGTGGAAAACCTCTTCGGTGTGAAGAGTAAAAACCACAAGGATAAAGC
>JAJONR010002254.1:0-99547 GCA_029582245.1 Solanum etuberosum | reverse complement strand
ATATATATATATATATATATATATATATATATATATATATATATATATATATCATTGACTAATGAGTAATTTCTAAACAAGAAACATTAATGATACCACAACAATATACATATACTCTTATAGTATCATTAACTAATGAGTAATTTCTGAACAAAAAACCTTAATGATACCACAACAATCTACATATATTCTTATAGTATCATTGACTAATGAGTAGTTTCTGAACAAGAAACCTTAATGATACCAATACAGTATATATATACTAATTTAGTATCAGTTAAGCGAAATTATCAGCCTTAATGATACCAATACAGTATATGATACTGATTTAGTATCAGTTAAGCGAAAATTATCAACCTTAATGAACTTGTAATTATTTTGAATTTTATGACCCATTTATGTAGTTTTTCCTTATAATTAGGGGATGTTCACGAGTTCATTTGAGTCTGTTTTTAATCAAAATCAAGTCAGTTTAATCAATTTTTAAATTATTAAAATTTAAAAACAAACCAAATATAATATACACCTATTCAGTTTGATTGTTAATAATTTTGACACAGTTTAATTTGATTGTTCGATTATTAGCTATACACAAAAATAAAATCAAAAGACAAAGCGGAGAAATAGAAAAACAAATTAGTTAACGAACAGAGGATAATCAAACAACCCACTGGCCACTCGTTATGGCTCTGCAAATTTCGAAGAAGTTTATTGTTTATCTAGCCACAAAAAAATCAGAAAACAACACATGTGTGCACTGTGAAGTATCCATCAAGGTCTATGTTTTGCTTTCAGAAATAAATTATAAGAAATATGTATATAATTTGTCTGTTAAGTTATTTCTTTGAATTTGTTTCGAACAAACTCAATATCCAACCAAATATTATTGAATTTTAAAAATGTAAAACTAAATCGAACTCAAATAAAAAAACTGATTATTTAAATGATTTGATTTGATTTTTCGGTTTGAATCGGTTTCTATTCAAACCGTGGAGTATGGGTTTGGGCATAAGGTTTAAATGCTAATTTTGGAGGATTGCAATTTTTATTTTTTATTGGATTTTTTTTATATATAAAATTTAAAATAGGCAATATTTATGAAAATTAGGATTGTGTTTTGAAATTACAAAAACATAGAAGTAGATATAACAGGTTGTGTGAAAGCATAAAGCTGCCTAATTTCATGACTTGTTTACTGAAGTTCTTTATTGTGGAAAGGGAAAGGGATAATATTGAAGGGTAACTCAAGGACTTTAATGCTTGAATTTTCACTTCACATTTTTATATTTTTTTTATAAATGAAAACTTTGATTGAACCCATGACTGAGATGTTCAAACTGATGAGGAACACAAACGTAAATTGGAGGAACAATTCAATAAATAATTTTGTGCCCACTAATTTTGTTACTTGTACCCTATAGGTGATGAATATATCTTTTGACAATGGTAAAACATTTGTTCCTAAAAAGTGGGAAAATTCACTTCTTTTTTTAATAAAAGTAGCGAAAACAAATTTCATAACCCTTAACCACTCCCCCACCCCCGCCACCCCTGAATCCCCACTTCCCACCCCATCTCATTTTTGTAGTATTTTGTTAGATTATATATATAGTGGCGTAGCCACATGTAGTATAGGGTGACTAGTTGGAACACCCTTGGTTGAAAAATTATACTATGTATATAGAAAATTATATTAAGTATACATGCCAAAAAAAAAAATTCCTACATATATTAAATCTTGAACATCTCTAACGAAATTTCTAGCTTCGCCACGGTATATTATTTTGCTTAATTATCAACAGTAAAAATAAATAAGAAACCACAGATTTTACTTACATACAAGTTGCACTTGTTTTCTTTCCTAACTAATTATCTGTAAGTTTCAGCATACTCTTCCTCTTTCCAAAACAATAGCCAATATATAGCCTTCGTTTTCCATCACTCTGAGAGAAGCAAAAGATAAGGGAAAAAATGGCTTCCACTGGTGCTGAACTTAATAAGCCTCATGCAGTTTGCATACCATATCCTGCCCAAGGCCACATTAACCCGATGTTAAAATTAGCCAAAATCCTCAATCACAAAGGCTTTCACATCACTTTTGTCAACACTGAATACAATCATAGGCGTCTCCTTAAGTCTCGAGGCCCTCACGGTCTCAAGAACTTGCCATCGTTCCGTTTTGAGGCAATTCCTGATGGCCTTCCACCATGTGATGCTGATGCAACACAAGATATTATTGCTTTATGTAAATCAACAGATACCACTTGTTTAGGTCCTTTCAGAGAGTTACTTGCCAAGCTCAATAATACTTGTTCATCTAAGGTGCCACCTGTCTCGTGCATCGTCTCCGATGGTTCAAACAGCTTCACTCTAACTGCTGCACAAGAATTGGGTATCCCTCAAGTTTTCTTTTGGACCTTTGCTGCTTGTGGGACTTTAAGTTACATGCATTATTGTAACCTTGTTGATAAAGGATACATTCCACTTAAAGGTATCCCCTGTTTTTAAATGCTCTGCCTCAATTTTATCTTATTGATGTATCTGTCTTGTTAACTTAGTTTTATTTTATCCTCAGATGAAAGTTACTTGACAAATGGGTACTTAGAGAAGACGACTTTGGATTGGATACCGGGTATGAAAGACGTACGTTTAAAGGATCTTCCAAGTTTTCTTAGGACTGCAAATCCAGATGACTTGATGCTTAACTTTGTCATACGTGAAACGGAGAGATCGAAAAAATATGCTTCTGCTATTGTTGTCAATTCATTTGAGGCATTAGAGAAGGAAGTTCTTGAATCACTTCAAACACTTGTTCCTCCGGTGTATGTAATCGGACCATTACATTTGCTTGTGAAACATGTTGACGACAAGAATTTGGCGGATTTGGGATCCAATCTTTGGAAAGAAGAACCAAAGTGTCTTGAATGGTTGGATTCCAAGAAACCAAATTCTGTTGTTTATGTTAATTTTGGAAGCATTACTGTTATGACTATGAACCATCTTATCGAATTCGCCTGGGGACTTGCCAATAGCCAGCTGGATTTTTTGTGGATTATAAGGCCTGATGTTGTGTTAGGAGAACAAGCAATTCTTCCACTCGAATTTGTGGAGGAAACAAAAGAAAGAGGGATGCTAGCAAGCTGGTGCCAACAAGAAAAAGTCCTTAACCACCCCGCAATTGGAGGGTTCTTGACTCACAGTGGATGGAACTCGACCCTTGAAAGTATTAGCAGTGGGGTGCCAATGATTTGCTGGCCGTTTTTCGCAGAGCAGCCAACTAACTGTTGGTTTTGTTGCACCAAGTTGGGGATTGGAATGGAGATTAACAATAATGTGAAGAGGGATGAAGTTGAAGCCCTTGTAAGAGAGCTGATGACCGGGGAGAAAGGCAAAGAGATGAAGAAAAAGGCAATGGAATGGAAGATATTGGCTGAAGAAGCTGCTGCAAAACCAGCAGGATCATCTTATGTGAATATAGACAAATTGATCAATGAAATTCTCCTCTCCTAAACACGCGATCGTTAAGTAACATTCTCTTGAGCAAACAGATATAACATTTGTTTTCTGTTTTTCAGTATGTTGTATTATTGCAACACTATGCATCACTATTAATAGGTTGTTGAGTTTAGCTTGGTTGAGATATATGATAATGTATGTTTCCTTCTATCAGTATACTGTTGATACTATAAAAGATCTTACACTAAATAATTTTATCGATTGTAACAGATTATTGTTTTATTTTTCAAGTTACTATTATACCGTGCTTATACCAGTCACAGGACTAATGTTTGTACCATCTGCTGCAAGTTGTTTTTTCTTTAATCTAGAGACTCCAGATCAAGTTTTTTTAGAACACAAAAAACCAGAGAAGAAAAAGGTACAACATTATTTCAACATGTCAATCTAGTGGAAGAAGTGAAGAACCTTTTGGTGATAGCACTTCCCTAACCAACTTGTCAAAATTCATATAAGATGACCCATTTGGAGAAGTGATTGCTTCTTCTGCTAACTTCTTCCACTTCAATGCATTTTCTTTCATCTCTTTACCCTTTTCTCCAATCATCAACTCTCTCACATGTTCCTCAATCACTTCCCTCTTCACATTGCTATCAATTTCCATCCCGACACCCCAACGATTACAATTAAACCAACTATTTGTTTGTTGATCTGCAAAGAAAGGCCAACACAACATTGGCACACCATATGATATACTCTCGAAAGTCGAATTCCATCCACAGTGTGTTAAAAATCCTCCAATTGACGGATGACTTAAAACTTGTTCTTGAGGACACCAACCACCTAATAAACCTCTTTCCTTAGTCTCCGCGAGAAATTCATGTGGAAAAATGGCTGAATCACCCATGACTAAATCAGATCTAACGATCCACAAGAAATTCATTTTAGTATTTGCAAGTCCCCACGCAAATTCAACTAACTGATCATTGCTCAGCACTGTAATACTTCCGAAATTCACATAAACAACAGAATTTAGCTGCTTTGTGTCCAGCCATTCGAGACAGTGAGTATCTTCTTTCCACAGATTTGAACCAATTGATTTCAAATCATTGTCTTGAGTTAGATTATTCAACAAAGAGTGGAAGGGTCCAATAGTATAACTAACTGCAGGGAGCTTGTTTGCAATTTGTTTCATAACATCACTCTCTAACGTGTCGAAAGTGTTCAAAATGAGTGCAGAGAATTTGTGAATTTTGTCCACCATTTCTTCTACTATAAATCTGAGTACAATATAGTTTGGTTCATCGACTGTGGCTCTCATGAAGCTTGGCAAGTTTTTTAGACGGATGCCTTCCATGCCAGGTATCCAATCGATAATCGTGTCTAAATGGCCATTGGTCAAATAACTTTCATCTGAAATTCAACCAGTTAAAAAGAAATTGTAAGCATATACTAGATTAGAGATTGTAAAAGAAATTAAAATATATGGTGGTAAGGGTTCAAATTTTATTTGGTACCTTTTAGTAGAGTATAACCTTCCAGCACAAGTTTAGGATATTGGATGTAAGCCAACAAAGCACCACCATTACATGTCCAAAATCCAACATTGGGAATACCTAATTCCTCAGAAACTTGATGAGTGAAGCTCATACCAGCATCAGAAACTACGCAAGTAATAGAAGGGAAATTAGAACTAGCGTTTAGTCTCCTGATGAGGTCTCTGAAAGGAACCAAACACGACTTCTTACATGCCTCACACAAAGACGGAATATCTTGTGTGGCATCCTCGTTAGACGGAGGAGGGAGTCCATCAGGGATGGACTCGAAACGAAAGGAAGATAGGCCATCAAGGGCATTGGGACCCCGGGATTTGAGTAATCTCCGGTGATTGAACTCTGTGTTAACGAAGGTTATATGAAAGCCTCGGACATGGAGGAGTTTGGACAATTTGAGCATAGGGTTTATATGGCCTTGTGCTGGAAATGGAATGCATACTGCATGTGGCTTGGACAATATGGATTCCTCCGCCTGGCTCATATTGTGAATATTGGGATGGGCTGTTCAAGGTTTTAATCAAGCTTACTCCCTTTATATAGACCATTTGGAAATTACAATCCAATGATCTTGAAAGTGGTTGGTGTTGAACTTTTGACCCCTGCCTGTCCCATGGAGTAGTCACCATAAAAATGCACGATGCTACGCAAATTAGATATGAAAGATACACAGTGATCCAATTTTTGCTAACATAATTATTGGTCATACGGGTGGCAGATAGGGCTGTTCATAACCGAACCTAAACCGATAACCCGAATCGAAAAAAAGTTATTGATTTATCAATAATGAGTTATTGGTTTAGAGGTTTTGATAACGGTTTTGATTTTTTTTTCTTATCGGGTTATCGGTTCTTAACGGTTTGAGGTTTTTTCTTAACGGATTAACCGATAACCCGATAGTAAATTAAATAATTATATATATAATATTTTGTATATAAAGTCCTTGACTTAGAGTTTGGTTTCCTACTTTTATTTCTGGTTGTCTCAAACTCTTGGTTATTCTACAATATAAAAGTGTTTGCTTTTGAGCAAAAATGTAACTTATGAACTCATGTGCATAGTTCATTTTGTTTGTCACCTTGTTTCTAAGTGATTTTCAATAATTTTTCTTATGTCAAAAATCTTAACGGTTAAACCGATAACCGAACCGATAACAATCAATAACCGATAAGTCAATATCTTAATGGTTCTATAACGGTTTAACATTTCTACAAACCGATAACCAATAAGTCAAACCGATAACCTTCAAAACCGAATCGAACCGACCGATACGCAACTCTGGCGACATATATGGGTAATAGCCGCCCACTGACAATAGAAGCTCTTTGGTTATCTACCAAGATCGTTGACAAACCTTTGTTAGTTTAAAGTTTTGTCCATGAAGCAAGCGAGTATCAAAAATTCAAGACCACACACCTTCAAGGTCATTTTTGTAAATCACCCTTTACCCTTCAATGTCTTAATGAAGATTTTTCCAAGCACGTGCCGAGTTGCCTAAATACCAAAAATGAATTAATAGATAGTAGCCAACCACGCAAACAAATTGGTAGATTAAGGGATGATTGCTGCTTTATATAGATGAAATAATTGAAAGATGACAGCAAATATTATTTTTAGCTTGAGGCCAACATTAGAGCATTAAGTTTGTTTGGGGTTAATTGGTACTGTTGCCCACCTTATTCAATGACAATAAATAATTTCATTTCCAGAATTGGTAATTGGGTGGAATGTAAGAAGAATCTCAAAGCCTCAGCATTTTAATTGAGGGATAATTTCAAACGTGAAGATAACGTCACAGGCGTAAGGAACATATTTTTGAGCCATTTCTTATATATTAAGAACTTTTTTTAATCTGATAGGTGGAAGGGGTTGGAGTGGGGGAGGAAAATTTGATCCAATAAAAGGAACGATGATATTTTTAAGTCATTTCTAATACGTTATGAACATTTTTGATTGTTTCTCATTTTAAAAATGAAATATTTACCGATTAGGCCTCAACCTATGTTGCTCCGCTTCCATCCGTGATCCGTATAGGCATGTCACATGCACTTGAAAAAAATCTTCACAAGACAATGACATGGTCTGAAAATTTGGTTTCGTAGAAAATCTGAAAATGTCTTCTTCTTTTTTTCTCTTCAATTTGTAAGTGGTCACAAGAGATCAACTTCTTACATGCCTCAAACAAAGACGGAATTGGAGGGTGGGAGGGAGTCCATCAGGGATGAACTCGAAACGAAAGGAAGATAGGCCATTGAGTGCATTGGGACCCCGGGATTTGAGTAATCTCCGGTGATTTTGACCCCTGTTTACCCCATGGACAAACTTTCGTCACGTTCAATAGTTTAAAGTTTTGTCCATGAAGCAAGCGCGTACCATAAATTCAAGACCACCCACCTTCAAGGTCATTCTTGTAAATCACCCGTTAATGTTTTATGAAGACTTTTCCAAGAACATGCTGAGGTGCCTAAACACCAAAAATGAATTAATATATAATTCACCACGCAAACAAACTGAGGTTGCTGCTTTATATAGATGAAATAATTGAAAGATAACAGCAAAGTACTTTCTTGGGTTGATTGGTATTGTTGCCATCTTCATTCAATGAATTGGGAATTTGGTGGAATTTAACAAGAATCCCAAAGCCTCAGCATTTTAATTGACGGACAACAGGTGGAATAAGCGCATTTTTGAGTCATTTCTAATACGTTAGAATATTTTTTATCTAATAGGTGGAAAGGGTTTGGGGATACGAAAAATTTGATCCAATAAAAGGAAAAATGGTATTTTTAGAAAAAAAATTGCTCCGCCTGCCATCCGGATGTGTATAGGCATGTCACATGTGCTTAAAAACATATTCACAAGACAATGAATGGTCTGACAATTTTGTTTAGTAGAAAATCTGAAAATGACATTTTCTTTTTCTCTTCAATTTGTAAGCGGTCATAAGAGATCATTTCCACCCGAAATAATAGTGTTTTTCTAGGTAGAATAGAAAAGTTTATTTACATCAATTATTGCAAGTACAACCCTGGAGAAACATGACAATCACTAAACTTAATCTTTGAACCTCTTGTCAATCTGATGTAAGAAAATTAAGGTGAAAGACCCTTTAATTTCCTAATAGTACATGGCTAACCAACTTCTCAAAATTCATGTAAGATGATCCATCTGAAGAATTTATAGCTTTTTCTGCTAATTTTTTCCACTTCAATGCATTTTCTTTCATCTCTTTACCCTTTTCTCCAACCATCAACTCTCTCACAAGTTCCTCAATCACTTCCCTCTTCACATTGCTATCAATTTCCATCCCGACACCCCAACGATTACAATTAAACCAACTATCTGTTTGTTGATCTGCAAAGAAAGGCCAACACAACATCGGCACACCATATGATATACTCTCGAAAGTCGAATTCCATCCACAGTGTGTTAAAAATCCTCCAATTGACGGATGACTTAAAACTTGTTCTTGAGGACACCAACCACCTAATAAACCTCTTTCCTTAGTCTCTGTGAGAAATTCATGTGGCAAAATGACTGAATCACCCATGACTAAATCGGATCTAACGATCCATAAGAAATCCATTTTAGTATTTGCAAGTCCCCACGCAAATTCAATTAACTGTTCATTGCTCATCACTGTAACACTTCCAAAATTTACATAAACAACAGAATTTGGTTTCTTCGTGTCCAGCCATTCGAGACAGTGAGTATCTTCTTTCCATAGATTAGAACCGATTGATTTCAAGTCTTCAGCTTGAGTTGGATTATTCAACACAAAGCGATGTACGGGTCCAATAGTATAATTAACTACAGGGAACTTGGTTGCCATTTGTTGCAAAACATCACTCTCTAGCATGTCGAATGTGTTCAAAATTAGTGCAGAGAATTTGGGAATTTTGTCCATGATTTCTTCCACTATATATTTGATTATAATATAGCTTGGTTCATCAACTGTGGCTCTGATGAAGCTTGGCAAGTGTTTTAGACGGATGCCTTCCATGCCCGGTATCCAATCTATAATCATGTCTAAATAACTTTCATCTGAAATTCAACCAGTTAAAAGAAATTGTAATTAAATTCGGAATGGGATGTTACCAAGTACAGTTTAATATCTATAAATGGGACACTCAACGATAACTTTAAAAAATCTATAGACGGTAGTTGAGCTAGAGACCAAGGTACGGTTGTAACCTTGATTTAAATTATTAACTTTTAATATGTATAATAGTTTACAAGTCAATAAAATAATAAAGACGTTGGTTTTCATACCTTTTAGTGGTGCGTAACCTTGTTCCACAAGTTTAGGATATTGTGTGAAAGCCCACAAGGAACAACCACTAGCAGTCCAAAAGCCAACATTAGGAACACCTAATTCGTCAGAAACTTGTTGAGTGAAGCTCATGGCAGTATCAGAAACTATGCAAGAAATAGAACGGAAATTGGAATTATGATTTAGTCTCGTGACGAGGTCTCTAAAAGGGGCCAAACAAGACTTCTTACATGCCTCACACAAAGAAGGAACGTCTTGTGTGGCATCCTCATTAGAGGGAGGGAGTCCATCAGGGATGGACTCGAAACGAAAGGAAGGTAGGCTAACGAGGGAACTGAGACCCCGGGATTTGAGCAATCTCCGGTGATATGAAAGCCTCGGATATGGAGAAGTTTCGCTAATTTAAGCATAGGGTTAATATGACCTTGTGCTGGAAATGGAATGCATACTGCATGTGGCTTGGATAATTTGGATTCCTCTGTTTGGTTCATATTCCCCCAGTTTTTCTTACAGAAATTGTGAATATATTTTCTCACTTATATAGACCACTCTCAACACAATGTTGC
Source organism: Solanum etuberosum (assembly GCA_029582245.1). NCBI lineage: Eukaryota > Viridiplantae > Streptophyta > Magnoliopsida > Solanales > Solanaceae > Solanum > Solanum etuberosum. Next base: position 89,699 of record JAJONR010002254.1, on the reverse strand, counting down.
ATAGATCATAAGATTTATCTAAACCGACTTCTCTCAAAATAAAAAATCTTTAACAAGTCATAGTCACTAAAACTGTACATATGTATTTTCAATCAATTCATTATGTGAAGTTTTCTTCTTTGTTTTTTGTATTAGTACAAAAATCTATTCGAATTATTTTTATCTATGTTTTGTGGTTGTTTGTCTTAAATTTTTAATATTTTCTTGCTAATTACTGATTATTTTTTATTGGATAAACATTGGTATATCAAAAAAATTTATTCATCAGTTTTTGTATCACTAGACTCAAAATATGTATCTAAGCTTTTGAATCTTCTTTTCTTATTTGATTTGATACATATTGATACAGCAAATTATATTTATATATCAAAAAAAATTATATATGTGTATCAGAAAAAATTGATACATCTATTTAGGGGTGTACAAGTCAATCATAAAGTCAAACCGAAAAATAATAATTTGTAGTTTGGTTTGGCGTTAAAAAAAACCGACCACTCTTGATTTGATTCGCTATTATCAGATATATTAGATTCTTCTTCATTTTTGAATCTTCTCTACTCCTTCGATTGATACAACCAATTGTATTTCTATATTAAAAAAAAATGTATTTATGTATTAGAAAAATATTATATTTGTGTAGAAGAAAAAACTGATATAACTATTATTGTATTGTATCTGTGTAATGAAAAAAATTGGTACAACTATCATCAGAAAAAAAACTATGTATGTATATTTTAGGAGTGATAGAATATACATTTGTGTCTTTGTGTATCTATATTTCAGTTTCAAAGTAGCTCTTGAAGTAAAAACTGACTCGGTAAATGCAATCGTCTTGATTACAAAGGACCACCTACCTTAAGCTAATATATTTTTTGAATATAGGTCTACATCACATATTTAAAAGGAGAACATACTGGCGAAGGAAGGGGCTAGTAAAGAAGATGCTAGAAACTCCACTATTTCTGAAGTTCCCTTGTGTGCGCCTTAGAAACACGCAGGCAGACACAATGGTACTTTAAATTACGAAAATATGAATATTTTTTTATTTTTCTAAGTTTAATAGTTTATAGTATTTAATTTTTAAAATTTATAATGTAATTTTACTTAAGTTTATTTTAAAGATATATTTTTTTAAATTTTACTTATATAAGTTTGTAAGTTAAGTTTAATAGAGTTTTTTAAAAAAAAAAATTGAGCTTATGTTATGAATTTTCAAGATTTGAATCTTTTGAAGTTTATAAGTTATTAAGTTATACTTATAACTTTTCATTTAAATAAGTTAAGTTTGTAATTTAAAAAAATTAAATAAACAAAAAAAGAAATGCTAATAAAAGTATAAAACAATGACACAAATACTATTTTTAATTTTAATTAAAAATGATTTACCGGGACCGAATCAGACAGGAACGGAATCGAGATGAACCGGTACCAAATCATGATACCGTTCCGTTCCGTGTATCGATTCAATGTATCTCATTCCGTCCCGAATACTACCGGACCGGAACAGACCGGAATGGTACCGGTACAACTCGGTCCGATGCCCAGTCTTAGATGAAGAGAAAAGATAATGTGTGTATATGTATATATGTGTATCTCAATTGAAATTGAGATACAAATTATATATGATATTCAATCTATATATAACCTCTCTTATCTCTCATTCAAAACTTTTGATTCTTTTCTCCTCTCTTGATCTTATTTGTCTCTCTCCTCTTTAAAATTATTGCTTTTTAAACTATCATGTTATGCAGAAACTAATTACCATCAAAAATAAATTGTTTAGACTCAGTATATTGATAATTTAAAAGAGATTTAGAAGTTACCTGTTATAGTCCGTAAAAATAAGAAGGGAAAATTGTATGAAATAGCAAAGTATTAATTCAAAATAAATGTTATAACCACAGTTTCAATTAATTCTAATTCGTAGCAAACACTTTGTCATTCGCCACTCTCCCTCGTCTCTCTCACTTTATACAAACACAAATGTATAAATTGTGTTTGTATGAAGCGAGAGAAAATTGTATATACAAATACAAATACATATCTCTTCGTCTTATACACTTATAATCATACAATACAAATCTTCCTCTGCCCAGTTCTCTTTTGCCTTTCTCTCTTTCTCGTTTTATAAAAAACACAAATTATACAAAATACAATGTATAATTTGTGTTTGTATAAAACGAGAGATAGATTTGTATGTATACAAAAATACAACATATACAGATTTATATTTAAATACATATACGACTGAAAATTACAATAAAAAAATATATACTTATACAACTTACAGCTAAGTCAGTTTCTTATTTGTATACAGATTCCAAATATATCCTTATACAATTGGAATGAATACCGAAATATAGAGATTAATAGCTTCATAGCAAAAATAAAATTTGTTATGGAGCGCAATTATGCAAACTATAGTTATAGCATACAAATATGATTTTTATGTTTGTTAAATCTAAAATTTACTCAAATAAGAATCAATAAGCCGATAACATAAAATTGACTTTTTTTTATATTATAATTTTAATAATAGTAAACAAGCTAAAGAAAAGAAGAAGATATTTTGAGGTCACACCAGATGCGTTTATTTTAGGCTGAACTTATTGATGGTGTTTTGAAGTTTATATCAATATTTAGTTAGACATTATATATTGCACTGACTCGGAGCACGTGAAAAGCTTCCTATTTTTTAAAAGTACAATTATTTCTCCTTTCCACCTACTCTACCAATGTCATATCTTTTGGAATTGTACGGGAAAAACAAAGAAAAAGTTGATTTTTTGTACAATGTTTGAGCTTAGGCTGTGTTTGGTACATAGGAAATAAATATGTTTAGTAAGAGGAAAACGTTTTTCAATTTTTCATGTTGATTTGTTAAAATATTTTAGAAATTTTCTTTTTAGAAAAACAAATTCCTAAAAAATGATTTTTCCAATAAAAACATATTTCCTATTGTTCCATAAGTGATATTTCGAGTCTATAGTTTTCTCCTCACCCACCCAACCCATCACACAAGTGATATTTCGAATCTATAATTTCCTCCCCACCCACCCAACCAACATCACCCAACCATCACACGTGAACCCCCACTTCCCACCAGACCCACCTGATCCCACCTTTATCGTGTTATGATAGATTGTACGGGTGTTAAATGGGCGGATTGGGTTAAAATTAGAGGTATTAAAATGGGATGAAATAAAAATTGGGTTGGGTTCTGACCTGTCAAAGTTTACTTTGGGCTCAAATGGACTTAAAAGCGGATTGGGTCTTGACCACTTAATTTAATCCGCTTAATCTCAATAATTTGAATGAATTGTTATTTAAGTTTTATAACCACAATTTGAATTTCAACTCAAGAAAATTTTGGAAAAAGAAGTTACAAATGGATAGATAAATTCTAAAAGATATAAAATAAGATTGTAATTCATACTTTTAATATAGGAACATGGATTACATCAATGCAAATAAAAAGTCTTAAAACGAGTTGAAATTGAAGATTAAATTGGGCTCAATTGAAGATCTGTTAAAATGGGTTAAGGCTCGAATGAGTTGAGATTGAACCAAATTCAGATTATCTTGAGTCCAACTCTTAAAATTATGGACGAGTTACTTATAATTTGGCTCATTTTTTATACCTCTAATAGATTACATGTGTTTTTGGGATAATATTTTTTGTTAACATATCAACATGAGAATTTTAAGAAAACACTTTTTTTTTTGAAAAAGAAATATTCTTTTAAAAAAAAGAAGGTAAAAGTTCGATTACCAACCAACTGAGCTATGAAAAACATGTTCCATTGAAATTCTTTCCACCATACCAAATACACCCTTAATCGTAATCATTTTGAATAATTTCTTTACAAATGCACAACTTAACAAAACAAAAGAGTGATCTTATTATTATGAATTAAAAATGTTGGTTAAAAATAATTGAAGTTGATGACGGAGAATTAAATATGGAAGTTAGTGGATCGGGTCCTTTCATTTCGTTGCACACGACAAATGAACAAGACGCTAAATTACAATTAATGATCTCTAAACAAATGACAGAATGGTTTTAAATTACTCTAATTAGAATTGACATAATTGAGATTACTTAAAATAAGAAATTAATTAGGGTAAATCGAAGTGGATTCAAACTATGTAATTGTCTTATGCAGACTTTTTAAAGAATATTTCGAAGAACAGGGTGTATATGAACGAACAAAATTGATAGGCCAACGGACCGTTGAATTTCAAACGTGAATGAGAAAATAACTATCAAGATTATGTGGCTAAAAATAAGGAGAGATTTGTGGAGTGAAATAAGGAAGGGATAAATGTTGGTTTTGGGAGTTAGGATTTATGTATCCAACGTTTGGGGGTTCGGAAGTAAAATAAGGGATTTTGAAAATTTTAAAACTAATAGGAAATAATGGCAATTATGAGGGGGGGCGAGGGGGAGGTGTGTATATAGGTAATTTATCCATATAAATATCCCCAATTAATATATGGGAATTTTTGTAAATTTCTCTAATATTTTAGTATGTTTCTCTATATGGGTTAGTCAATCATTTATCCTAATATATATGTCTCGATCATTCAACATAGGATAGGAGAGAATCAATGGCCCAACTATAAAGTTTGCAATGTATTCCGGATTTACCAAAGATCATATTTCATATGTGAAAATAGAAACAAATAATTTTTATTTTAAAAAATAAAAATAAAAAATTATATTTGAAAATTAGTATTATATTTGATTGTGAAATAAATTAAAGTTGTTTTTGAAATTTTATGAAGATACAAATTATGACATAATATTAAGCTCCCTATAATTTGTTAGGTTTGAAGGAAGATTTTATTCAACAAAATTTCATTAAATAAATACAAGTTATTTTTGTAAGACTTTCTTTATGAAAGATAAAAGGATCAAAGTCGGCATTTATAAGGATCACTAAATGGTAGCACGGGCTCAACATTTTTAATTTTAATGTTGCCCAACATTTTTCATTTTGATGTTATTTTACTTATATTTAATCTATCTAAGAAATATGTTTGGCATCCGAAGTAGCAATAAATACTTCTTATTAATCATAATTTTAAAAACACAACACCCATCATTTCATAAGGGATCATATTTCTTAACTTACCTAATAAAAAAATCTACATCGAATAATGACGGATCATATTTCTTAACTTACCTAATAAAAGAATCCACATCCAATAAGATAAGAAACAATGAAGGTGCATTGCCATTTTTCTTAAGTTTCAACAATTAATCAAACAGTAAGTCGGCCAGACATTCAAAATTTGTTGATAAATAACTCAATATGAAAATTTACAATGTGTTTATATGTTTTTTTTTTTTAAAAGAAGAAAATAGTAACATTTTATTGTCAAGCACCCTACACAAAAAATTAGAAAATGGCATTACATTCAAAGTACAAAATATAAGAGAGGCATCTAACTACCGCTCACGATAAAAAAATAATAATACATAAAACGTGCATCTATTTTACAATCATGAAAAAACCGCAATAGATTTGATTTAAGATTCGCCATCCCTATTATATTTAAATTCACCTATTTTTGTCTTGTGAAAAAAGTGGAGCAAATGAATAAGAAATAGGATAGTCGCCATTTGTATTTCAAGGTTGGACAGATGATTAGCTGATTGTGTTTTATGTATACCTGCATAATCTGAACTCGACTTCCTATCTAATAACATCTTAGCTCCTAGCACAACTGAACTCAATGTCCAAGGAGGAGGGAGGACCTTCATTTTTGAATATTTTTTTCAGCGGCAATGAATATGTCTTAAAGGGCTCCCTCCATGTTGTACATACTATGAGACAACAATGAAATTCAACATCATTATTTACAATGAATAGGATCAAAAGAGAGCTAATTAAGTTTTCATAGTATTCTACAAAATAGTTGAAGCTAATAAAAATTTAAAAAAATGCATTAACTTACTAGTGCTCTGCTTTAGTAGGGCCAATATCAACCTGCCGCATCAGCGACCACATTGCACTCTTTTAATTGTGTAGTTGCACTTCCTGAGAAATCTCAGAATCTCAAGATTAGATCTGAAGTGCACGAGCTACAAAATAGTTATGTAATTCTACCTGATTAAATTATTTTTAACAACCATCAACGGTACCTTGTATTCTGATAAGTAAATGGATATTCGAGCTCAACCTTTACCAAGAAGCACAACTTTAGGATAGACTATTACTTGAGTTGTGCCTCATTTTGTTGTCAATAGCTCATCATTGTGGAACTTCAATGCTTCTAAAAACACCTAATGCACAAATTGTATCAAATGTTAAAAGCTTGACTCAGAATACTAACATTGCATAAGTTGTGTTTAAATATTAGTGACAAACAGTGTGAGAACAAGTTGCAAAAATATCAACATCATGATTGTTTCTCGACACTTGTAAATGAACATTAAACCATAAACTTCTTAGTAAAAACAAGACTTGACATTCCTAGTTACTCTATTGTAGTTCAAACATGAAAGACGAAACATAAAAGTTTCATTAAACTCAAGGATCCATGTCTTATACAGTTTGGTTTTGACTTGGATCTTCACTTCAGAAAATTTCGATACGAGTAAATTCAACAATAGAATAATCATTTCCCTTTCTAACTTTTCATTATCCCGGTTATTAGACCTTCATTTGAGGTTGGCATTGTGAAATGTCAGAAAAGCATGTGAAGAAGTTCTAGAAATCTTCAAAACCTTCTTTGATGTCTCTTCTGATTTCTGAGCATAACTTGACCAAACAATCGTAAGATTTTTTCAATACCCGTGCATTCCTCAGAAAAAACCTTAGTAGTTCTATCTCGATTTCTTCATCTTTGAAACCAATCAACTGAATCGACTTTAGATGAGAGTCCAAGCACACAATTCTTTCTTCAGGATCATACATCTTCCAACTACGGCGGATCTAAGATTTTCATTAAGGTGAATTTTGAATTCCTGAAATTATGGCGCACACAAATGGAGAATTGGACACATTGATAGAGTATATATTGTCATGGCATGTAACTAAAGAAGATGGAATCAATGGTGTCATTGAATCGTATTTAAAATTTCATTTTCTAGAACATACTTCTTTAATCTTCTTCTCTGTTTATTTGTTGTCATCCCCCTCGCCTCTTAGTATGACTTCTCGGAGACGTTTGACACCAGACAGCTTAACAGGTTTTAGGAGAAATTCTTTAGCACCTTCCTCCAAACATCTAGAAAGGAAACATCTACTCAATTAGATGGTCCAAATTAACAACTTGGAAATAAAAAATATAGCAAAAGGAATGGTACTATCTTTAAATTCACTAATAACGAGATAAATACAGAAATCGACAGTTTTATCAAGCTAAAAGAGCCCTAATTTTTTAATTTTTTACCATTTTATAGAAGATAATACATGATCAACAGGAAAATACATTTTACTGATGAAGCAATACAAGGTTCCTTCTAGGATTAGATAGTTACTTCAACTGTTACAGATGTTTGCTCCGCAAGTACTTTTTCCAAATTCAATTCAATCAATAGTCCTCAATTCTAAGGAGTTTATTTAGACAGAATACAACATGTCTAAATTCTCTAGGAGGCAGGTATAGATTAAGGAATTATAGTTAATGGGATTTGTATGAGTCTAATACAAGAACACAAGGGTAGATATTATACATATGCACATATTAATCGAGTAGAAAGCAATGAGTTTAGTTGAATTCATTGAAGTTGCTTTAGATCTGCCTATGGCAAAAGGATTTTACAATGTATTGAAATGTAACATATTGCTTGTACCTATCTGACGCAACACAATATAAAGACCATATTAAACAAAACTAATACAAATGAACAAACAATTGATGGTCAAAAGAGGATATGCCTATCAATGCGAGCTAAAATCTTCTCAGATGACATAATAACTACGGGAAACTTGCTCAACATCGATGATTCATGTTCAACAAGAAGAAAAGGGTCGTTCACAGTTAATGATGTCAGGAAACAATGAAATATAGGCCAAAAGAGACGGGAATCGAAACAAAACAATTCACATCCCGAACTAAACTTGATTTTTTTTAGAAGTTCATATCTAGTCATTCCAGGCATAGAATACTCTATCAGTAATTAAACTAAAGAAGATAATGCACAAGGGGGAGAGGTGGATATAAGAAGAAAGTTTTCAATTTTGTGAAAACAAGCGCCTTACTTGTTCTAAACCGGGCGAATGTGGATGCACATCCAATCATTTAACAAAGCACCATTAAATATCTTGAAAAATATGACAAAGAAATAATGAATTCTCTGAAATGCGACATATTGACCTAAAATCAAGATATATAAATTTTTAATGAAGTTCAAACAAATTTTGAGAGAAGAATTAAAAAATTGACGAGGAACTGACTCGAAATTAAACAACCAAAACAGTAGACCAAACTTGAAACAACAAATTGGTAAGCAATTGTTTTGACAAAAGATGAAGCATTTTTTTTGCAGAAGGTGAAAGCTAGAAGTTTATTTAAAGCACGAGTGAAATTTCTAGAGAAAAATAGTTTAGCATTTATGTTTGATATTTTACCACGTGGAGTGAATTTATGGACAAGTACAATAAAAATAATAAAAATTAAATTAAAATACTTGTGTAAAATGACAAATATACCCTTAAAGATCTCTCTGGATGTCCCATAATCCCTTTAAAAATCTCATTGTTCTCTCTTCTCCAACTTTCTCTTTTTTATTCAAAGCTCCCTCCTATTCTTGCCCTTTGTTCTCTGTATCTACTTTTTTTTTAACTTTCTCGATGAAGCATCAATGTGACGTTAGATTTTAGAAACAGTAGTTACAATGGTTAACAAGGTAAGAAAATTTATGTGAATTAGTGCAGGTGAGATTCTTTTATGAAGCAAGCTCACTCACTTTTCTTGAACCCCCAAAACTATCTCTAAATAAATAAGAATCCTAAATTCGAAAAAAAATTAGGCGTTCATATGAGGTCTACCCTGATATAATATCTTCATCAAATGCACAACCTTCATTGAAATTTGGGAACAACCCTAGATCCGAAAAGTTGGGCAAATTGGTGCAGACATTTTTATGGTTATGGGCATTGATTATAACAACAATGTGAATCAAGAAAAATGGAAAAAAAATAGAGTAGGAGAGGGATAATGTTCATCTTGGTCTACAAGAACAAGAATAAAAAAGATAACATGAGGAAAAACATACCTGGGGTATCCTCATATTACTTTACTACTAAGGATAAAAAGTTTTTTTTTTTTCTGGTCAAGAAAAGAGAACAGACATTGTTGGACTGATTAGGAATGAAAAATGAAAGGTCCCTCTAGAGTTACATTCTAATAGCCAAGACATAATTACCATTTTGTCCTTATATTATAAAATTAAATTTGCTAAAGTGCCAGTGGTCGTCCTAGGGATGGCTTTTCTATATAGTATAGTATATAGTAGTAATAGTAATTTATGAAGTTAACGTCTTAGCCCCAACTAACATATTACAATCTTTTGAAGCCCAAACAAAAAGGTCCAATAAAACATTAAAGCTTACTTTGGAGGACAATTAGTTGTTATAGTCTACACAAAAGCACAAATACATGAGAACATATGTGTATGAAACTCGGTATCTTTACGCAAATAATCATACACATTTATTATTTATTTTGTAAAATAGATATACAAAAATTATACACTAATTCAAGCGATTGGGTGAATGATTTGGGACATCAGTTGAAACAAGTACAAGTAGTACAAAACTTAAAAGAAACAAATCACACCAAAATCATTAAGGGATTGTAAAGAAAAACTTCATTAAAATAATTATGTATAGTAAGTTACTTTAGGATATGTATGTGGAATTTGAATAACTGGTGATATATAAAGTTTAGAAGGGTTTGCAACTCGGTCCATAATAACTTCTACATAAAACTAAAATGCAAAATAATATTTACTCTTTTACATGTCAATTTCGCTCATCGAAGATTCAATTTCATTGATACTTGATGATTGAAAGATATTCGAAAAAGAAAAGCACTTAGAAAAAACATAGTCTAGAGACTACTTTTTTGTTAGTACATCTCTTCTATTTTTTCGTAGATTTTCATGCACATGAATATAAGTTGCACCAAAAATAAGGGCATATATATTTTGATACGTTTACTAATTTGTGCTATAAGTTTCAATTCATAACGCATAAATATACGTATTGATAATTCAATTCCTAAAGAATGTGCATATCAGACGAATAAATTTCCTGCTCTGTGAACTTCAACTCGATCAAATGAATTATTATTAGTAGGAGGAGGAGGAGGAGAAGGGCCGTGACCTTGACCAAACGACGTGATATGATCCTTCAAAGATCTCTTGTGTTTAAAATCGGAACCACAAACACATAGCCAACGTTTTCCACAATTTTTTTCGTGTGTTCTCCAGTCTCCTTTAACAGCCAAACACTTGCCACATTTTCTGCACGCGAATCGCTTTGTCCCGTGCTTCCTCTTGTAATGTGTTTGTAGTGTTCGAAAATCCTTCAATGGCTTAGCCCTAGAATTATTTATGTTGTTCTTGCACCCTTCTTCACAACAGTAGCATGGAATCCCTAACATGGCTCTTGGTTGTGTTCCTTTAAGTGATTCTGGTCCTTTTCGATATTGTGAACCATGACCCCACATGTGCATCTGCTTGTAAAATGAAATGGTTCAATAATTGAAACAAATATAAGATTATTCAGAAATATACGTTGAAATCATGTTGAGAACTAAGTATTGTGTTTTTTATCTATCATAAATTGATGTATAGAAAATTTGTCCACTATGCAGTTGAGACACACAAATTAGGAACTACTTTTGTTAGACTATGCTATGCTAGCATGCACTTCATATTTTCCTTTCAGCAAAAGAAAAAGAATATAGTAATGTAACTAATACGCGATAAAAAATAATAATGCACCTGAAGATTGTTGTAACGATTGAAAGTTTTGTGACAAATGTGACAAGAAAAATGGGTGAAGCCAACAAGGATTTGTGAAGGAGTTGGTATCCAATATTGAGTGGTTGCTCCAATAATATTTCCATCACTTTTGTTATGATCAATTGGAATATTATTATTGCTAGAATTTGGAAGACCAATGTGTAAGGCAACAGTCACATCATCTTCATTGTCCCAATTAGGGTTTTCTTGATAATTTGACGTTTTTTCAATATTCTGATTAGATGGTTGAGACAAACTAAGAAATTCAAATGCATTTTGGGTTTTATCTGCAAAAAAATCAAATGGTTCAATTTGATTTTCAATAGTATTAGAAGATGAAGCAAAATATGAGTGTTCCATTTTATTTTTTTGTTGTTTTAATGATAAAACCTTAGTATGAGTGAAAGAATGAAGTAACCTATGATATTCAAGGTGTTTTTATAGGCCTAGGAAGAATGTTTGTCTTTAAGTCTGATTTTAAAAGTAATCTTTTAGAGGGAAAAATTGTGAGAAAAAAGACACTGGAGAAAATGGGGTACGTTGTTGGTCGTTGAATGTAAATAACATTAATTAGTAATTTGTTTTAAGGGAAAGGATAGTTAATCTTAGCTGCTTGTCAATTTTATCTCCTTTTGGTATGCAATGTAATAAGACTTAATTGTGGTGGACCATGGCTTCTATAATTTGCATGAGGTTTACTGCAGTGGGATTTAGATTTATGGCAACATCTTAATCACCAATATTATTTAAATTTAAAGTTTAATTAGTTATATATGTTAGTGTAAAAAAAAAATTACATCATCGATCAGGTCACACAAAAAAATAATCTAATGTTTACATATAAGCCTCTTATATATTAAGATGTGGGATTTGTTGTTGGTATCTTTATCAATGGATGGTAGTGCAAATTCAAAGTTTTATTTCCGGTAAATTAAAGTTAGTCAAAGTTATTCGCCTGAATTAATCAAATTTGTTCCCTGAAATCGAAGTTAGTCAATAATAATTCCTCGAATTAAGAGACTTTTACTACTCAAGGTCGACCCAATGTAACTTTGTAGTCTACCTATATATACAAATTGAAATTTCTCTTCTTCATGTAGACTCTTTTTATATTTTTGGACAATTAATTTGTACAAATTCCAAACTTTCAATCTTAAGTGTACGTGTTTGGAAATGATCGTATAACCTTGGGAAGCGACCAATAATAATGATTTGCATTTCTGTCTTGTCAAAATTGTGGCTTACTACAACTTACATTGTATTTGTCATAATTTATTTATTGTTTTGATTCTATTAGTATTTTTCTAATATCTGTAATCTTGATTATACGATAGGCTACTAGTAAAGGTGACTTAAAGGAGGAGCCATAGTGATAGCTACCAGTTCACCATAATCCATTAACTTTCGTTTAAATTTTGTATTTGTGCTAAAAAAATAAATTATGATACATAATGAACCCATAACCAAAAATTTCTAGCTCCGCCTCTTGTGACTTGATAGTAAAATATTTCTTACGTTAACAATTTATATAACTTAAAATCTTCTTCTTTTTTAATTATTATTTCTTCTATAATTCAACGAATTTCTTGGTGTAGGGTTACAGGTGGTTGATTATCGATTATTAAACTCTAAATTGCTAATTAAGGACCGATAATCACAAAAGGGGGTCTCTTACTAATGCATGTATTAATCCTCATTTTCATTAGTGATTTTCTTAATAACGTTGAAAAGAAAAATCAATTTAGGGATAGGAGTGTGCCGGGGAGGCAATCATAAATTTTATAGTATATTAAAGTTAATTTAATACACTAACCAACTGTATTTTTAGGTGAGGATTCAAAAGAATTGGTCCCAAAAATAAATTGAATTTACAAAAATAGAGATAGTGAATAAGAAAAGATTTGAGAAATGCAGGTATCACAAATAGGAGGCATTAATTAATTAGTACTAGAAAGATTAATTAATGTTGTAACAAACTTACATAGGTCAACCATGAAATAACTCTGTGTTTAGTTAATTATAGTAACTTAGGTCCATCGGTGACATCCCCTTAGCTACATATTGACCTGAACTACTTAGTTTTTGGATGTAAGTTTCATAGAATATGAAATATTTACTGACCTATTTGACTTACAAGAAGTAAAAGGAAAAAAGTCCTTAATATATTGAAAATCTTAATTAAGGGTGTATTAATTTCCAAGAGAAATTATCACTTTTTGTATCCCTAGTAAGCAATGACAGAATCAAGTATTAGTAAGCAATGACGGAATCAAGAATTTATATAAGAAAATTTAAATAGACAAAATAGTGTCATAGTTAGGATTTAGATTTGAATTAGAATTTGTGACCAAAAAATAATTTTTGAGTCACCTTTGATGGTAAACTATAATTCTTCCTTAGTATATCTATTTGATTTTTCCTTTTAATTTTTTATTATTTATCGGCATATGATGGCATAACTTGTACATTAGTATATTAGAAAAATAATAATTTAATATTTTAACTGATTTATTTCTATATATATATAATATTTTTTTCTTCTGTTTTTGTCAAAAAGACTTCATTTCTATGAGATCAAGTCTTTAAGGTTCAATAACCATCGATAGAAGATGAGCATGTACAAAAATATTCTAATCCTCGTTTGTAATACTCCATTTTGATAAGCATCTACGACTTGGTTGGCTAACCTATAGCAATGTTGAACCTTACAAGTAATAGTATACTTGATATATGTTAAATATGAATAATGATGTTCCTCATTTGTCGAGGAATAGTAGTGTAGTTGCCTTTGATCATCTCAAACTAAAATTTTCATTATTCCAAAATTTTATTAAATGTTAAGTATAATTTCATTATTAATTATAATAAGACGAGAGGGACTTGCTCGGATGGTAAGCATACCTCTCTTTCATTCAGAAGATTGTAAGTTTGAGTTACCAAGAAAACAAAAAGGCTGGAAGCTCCTAGGATAGTAAGCATACCTCTCTTTCATTTAGAAGATTGTAAGTTCGAGTTATCAAGAAAACAAAAAGGCTGGAGAGGTAAATTTCACTTCAACAATTAAAAAGGCTGTCTTTAGGAGACTTTTTTTCTTCCAATTCTATCCTTTAAAACATCAAATAAAGAATATATATAATAGAACAGATTAAATAAAAAGGGGTAAATATGTCATAAAATTCGTTATTGAGAGCTTAATATTTCCGTCCTACTGTTGGTACAGTAATAAAAAGGATCGATCCATGTTTAGTAAAAATGAAAAATAAATAAATGAACAACAATTGAAATGTTTAAAATGGAAAATGAAAGAAATAAATAAAAGATGAATTGGCCATATGTAATATCTCTGAGTAGTCCAATTAGCCATTTCTTCTTCTTGTTGTTGAAATCAATTCTGCCTTGTGGGATGCATGGACCAAATTAAGAAAAATTAATGGATAGACTTTTTTGAAAATAGAGTAAAAGTCTCGTTAATTCTTTTTTTTTTTTGTTAAAGATTGTACAGTTTTTTTAAAAAAATTATTTTCACCATGCTTGATGACTTGATAAATATGCTTTGATGATGAAGATGATGAAGATGATGAGCTTGATTGTACTCTCTTTTTTTTTTTATGTATTTGGACTCTCAGTAGTCACTGCCCCAACTTCTTTTGTTTCAGCTGTGGTTTGCTGTGGAATTTGTGATTCTGCAATTTACAAATTGTACACAAAATATTATTAGTACAGACACAAAAAAAAAAAAAAAAGTTTTCTCTTTGGGGTGAGGGTGGGGGTGGGGATACCGTGAGATTCGAATCCCCACCGTGAAGGTGTGTGTAGCTCTCCAACGGAACTACACCACACATTACGTACTCAAGTGACTTATGAAGTTATTATGAGTAATTAATATTTATGATAAATTCATTGTATTTCATTTTATGTGGTAATATTTAATTTTTATTTGTATATTTTAAAAAGAATCATACTATTTCATATTTGGAATTTTCTTAGTTTTTAAAAGTTCTTTTTTTACACTTAATAGTATGCTTTTATAACCATAATATTTTTAGAGCTTATTTAACACCACAAGTTCCGCATATATTTCTTTCTTTCCTAAATCTAGTGTCCCATCAAATACTGCTAAAAAATTAAAACATATGGAATAATTATTGATAGACAGAATAATAACTAACCTGTTATAATCAATTATGATTTTGTAATTCTTTATATAAAAAAAATTAGTTTTATATCATTTTCACTAGAATCTTTTGTTTTGATGTATAAAAAAACTGAAAATTTTATTTTCTTCAAAAAAACTGAAAATTTTATTTTCTTCTATTTAATTTTGCAAGTAGTCATAAGATATCATTTCCTTTCGTTTTCTATTTATTGATCTTGTTGTTATTAGCTACACATTATGTATATCAAATTATTTAGTGTATAAAACTTGTTGATAAAATAGAAACAATGATCATGCTGTAATTTACGGAGTAAGTTGTTTTTGTATTAATTTCATCAATTAATAGCTACAGCTGGAAAATGCACGAAAAAGAATACCAAATAGGAAAATAAAATTAAAATCACAATCTATGGAGTATCATTTATTTCACCAATCTAGTTGTAGCATGTACTTCCCTATTTGGCCATCAATGTATAATAAAATACTATCTATTTTTCATTTCTTCAATTAGGACTCTTATATACATACTGCAATATATAAATTTGAATTTTAACTTATCTTTTACTTCCGCCCTCAGTTCATATTTATTTGTCTGTATTTAACTTGACACCTCTTAAAGAAATAATAAATAAAATAATATTTTTACTACATCACCTTTAACTATTTACTTAATAATAAGAAGAATAAAATATGTATAAAATGATAAATTATTTCTCAATTTCAAAGACTTAAATTTTTAATATACTGAACAGATAAAAATTGGCTGAGGAAGTATCTCAAATATCCTAAGTTCCTAACTTCTAAACATAATTGTCAATAGGTGCACCTGGTAATGTCCGTGGAACATGTTACGTACTGATAATTCTTGTGACATATTTATTGGAGTCTGCTACGTAATTATTACTACCTTTTAACCCATATATGTTCATCACCATACTATTATTCAGCTAATTAAGAATTCTGAAACCTGATCTAATCTTCCCACGCACATTTTAAAGTTTTTTTCTTAATTAAACTCAGTTTGATCAAACGTGTTTTTAAAGTGTATTTTTGGGTAAAAGCCAAGTTTTTTAACTTCTGAAAATCTGTTCTTTTAAAATACATATTTTTTTTTCCTTCAAAAACTTGTCTAAACACTTCACTTTTAAAAATAAACAATTTTAACCTTACAAAAACTTGATCAGACAGGCTATTATTAGTCGTAAAAAAGTCTTTCCAAATTAAATAATCAATCTTGTCCACTATATTATTAAAGAGTGGTCACCATTGAATCACCTAAGTGAGGACATACACTGAAAGAAGAGGAGGGTGACTAGTTACATGTTGTACCTAAAATAGCACAATGTTTTAAATTTTACATTATAGTGGGGGGATTCATATATATGCATTATATTCAGCCACTTGATTCACTGTATATATATATATATATATAGTCCTAGATAATTGTATGACCATTCACATGCATTTACTGTTGTTTTACACTCATCAGAAGAAAATACACACACATGCCTCCCTGGCATATGATTTTCATTTGACCCATTGATACATCACTACCTTGCCCAAGACAGCTCATATGTCACATGCTTAGGCTCCCCCACATGCCCCTCTCTATCTTTACACTAATACCTCTTTCACATTTTATAATGTTTACAACTATAACATACTGTAACAATTATTCTCGATTAAAAGTATAATCACTTTGCATCTTACACATCTTGTTTAGTGTTTCTTCTCTAACTTTATGTTAATGAGTTTGAAGTCAGAATTTAAAGTTTATGTTCTGAATTTGTTATTAAATTCATAAAATATTTTAGTTACTTTGTTCGCAAATTAAATATTTAATACATTTTCTTATTCAAATATATGACCGCCTAAGCAAAAAGCTATTAAATTCCTTTATAGTTTCACCCTTTGATTGTGAGAACTTATTATGTAGTTTTAACAATCAAGTTACACACAATATATTGTTCCTGATATTTAAATGTTTTCTTAAGTAGTTTAACTCGTATATACACTAGGGAATTTCTATTTTATCATGTCATTCAAAAGATAATTATAAATAATCGTTCATAATAAGTTAGGTGAGAAAGAGTACTTACCAGTAGTAGGAGAAGGAAATTGAAGCCTTGTGGCTGCAGCCTGAGGAGGGTGTTGGAGTAGAGGTGGAGGCGGCGGAGTAAAAGAGGCAGCATCAGCTGGCAAGTGATGAGCTGTAGTAGCAGTAGTAGTAGTAGTAGTAGTAGGATAATAAAGATAAGAAGCAGTTGGGCCTTGAAAGCGTTGATGATGATGTCCAGTAGCTGCAGAAAATGTTCCCCTTGATCCCTGCATCGAATATCCGTAATAATATGCAGGAGATGGTGATGATGAACTTCCATACATTTGCTGATAATAATGCGCTGCTGCTGCTGCTGCTGCTTGCTGGTACGTCCCTGGATTGTACATCCCCGCCTGTTCATCAATTCAATTTATTTTTAACGTGAAAAAAGAGAGATTGATGATCAATAGTATGTTGGATAGACCAAGGGAACTTACTTGATGGTAATAATCAGGAGGGTAAGTTGCATACCTACAAAATATTTAAAAGAAATCATTATGTTTAGTTACAAGTGAGTACTTATACAACTTCTGAGGTGCATAATGGTAAGAAGGGCATATTTTCTAAAGTTGAATCAACCATATTATACGTACATACATAAAATTACATTAAAAATTTTAAGATCTATATATAGTACAAAAATGAAACTTGGAAAGTAGCTTTCACGTAATAAGTAGTTATAAAACGGTACGTACTCTCAACATGTTACAAGTTAAGTGAGACAAAACAATTAATTGAGCGACAAGCACCTCTCTGTACCAAACGTTGGAATTACGTATACATAAATGCAACACCCCGTGTATAATTTGACATATTTTAGTAGTCGTATGGTTTACGAATTATATACTTATACTTACGGGGCAATGACGGAGACAGAAATTCAAACAAGATGGAATAAAAAGCTAATTCATGGTGATGATTAAAATTAAAGCAAGGTATTATTATTTGGAATGGGTTATTGAAAGAGTACAATGTACATTGTCAGATATCATATGGTAAGTGGTATAATATTGCTAGTTACTTTGTTCCACTCGTGCTACCTATAACATTCACGCCTTTGATCAAAGTACAAGCAAAATTGACCTAAAGCACAAGGTTTGTTCAGCCTTTTTTTGTGTCACATAAAAAAAAGAGAAAGAGAGAGGAGAGAGAATTATCAAAAGTAAACAAAACAAGTTCGTTGTGGGCATGTAAAGATGGTCGGATCACTAAATTAAATATATGCTCTTTCCAATAGCCTTTTAGATGAGTTCTTTTTTTTTCCCCTCTAAATAATCCTTCTGGTGGTGTCCGGCTGTCCGCTATTTGGATTGGGGTCCGATTAAATCCGAATAAGGGCTTATTTTGTGGAGCGGTGCTTCTAATAAGGTTCTTCCATTCTGGAAGACTTAGTCTAAAATTTTTAATCAAAGATGGAGCATCTCAAACCACCATAATCACATTGGACAAGTAATTAGGGAAAGAGAGAGTATTGATTGGTCACACTTTTAAAGATAAATAAAACCCAAAAAAGAAAGGACTAAGTAGTTAAGTACTCCCATCTTTTTAATTACTTATCCATTTTGATAAATCAAGAAATGACAATTTTTTTTACCTAGTATGCCCTCAATTAAATATTTTATGAAAAAGTTAAAATTTCTTGAAAATCTTAAATTTTTAATTCATCCATTTCATAATTAATAAGAGTAAAATAGTAAACTCACTATGTCAATTATTATTTTCTTAATAGGTATCCCAATAAAGTACAGAAATATTTAGGAACAGATTGAGTATTAACACTGAATACTTTGTATTTGTTTTGCCAGCAAAAAGTAAACAAAAAAATATTGCAAGAAAATGTTGAAATAGTAAAGGAAAAGGTATCGAACTATACTAAAATAAGAAGGAAAAAAAAAAAATTTAGTTACAAAATTTCTGCAAGTCAAAAGCAAGCAGATATAAAGTCGAAATGGCTTTGGTCAAGCTCATTTTCATCTCTGATTTCTCCAAAAAGGATAAAAGTAAGGCTAATTGGAGTTTCCTTACAAATTCCAAAATGTACTATTCAATCAATCATAATTGTAGTATTTTTTCAAACTATATGAGACTTTTTAAATTAAAATTTATAAAGACGTTAAAAATAACATTTATTAAAAAAATTTAAATATATATTTTAGACTGGCCAAAATCCAACACATAAAAGAAAAGCATTGCACGTTGTCTGCAACTGACAACTCATTGCATAGCAGTCACCATTTATCAATTTTATTTATTATTGATCTGCCTATACCAACCTGCATTCAATTAAATTACTTCATGATGATATAATGTATATATACTATTTCTTTCCATTTGTATGATTATAAAAAATTAAGACATACCACGACGACAACAACAACATCAATGTGAGGTTTTCAGTTGTTATACCACTGGCAAATGCCTGCCCATTTTTATCACACATCTTTTTCTTTCTGCAGTATATTATCAGTTCATGGACCATCATATATTTATTTATTTAATTTACTATTAATTGCCCAAAAAAAAAAAAAAACAAATTAAACCGAATTAATTATACTTACCCATATGGTGAATATATCATAGGAGTTGCAGGTGGTGGATGTAATGGCAATGGTGCTGCTGCTCCTCCTGCCACCCCACTATAAGATGATGATGATGCTCCTTGTGGAATTCCCCCTCCTTGATAAGGATTCCCTCCTTGTCCCCTACCTATAATAATAACAATATAATTAACTTAATTACTCTCTCCATTTTTTTTATTTTTTATTTTTTTAAAAAAAATTAGGAAGGCCGGGATATTAATATCGATTCAGTAAGCTACTCAGAATCTTTGTATTTCTCGATTTCAATTCACGTGACATAATTGTTGTTATTGTATATATGTACAATGTGGTGGGATAATCGAGGAATGAAATTTGACTAGTCAAATTAAACAATCAAACAGACAGAAAAGATGAGTACCTCGAGGTGGTGAAGGACGAGGCCGTCCAAGAGAAGCGATGTTACAGTTAGCTCTTCTTCCATCAATTACCGGATTCGGGTTATCACAAGCCCGTCTTGCAGATTCCGGATCACGATAAGTTACCTGCCGTACCAAAAACAAAAGTGCATCTCGTATTCACATGATCGATTAATTTTTAAAAAAAAAACAAAATGTCAATATAACTTACGAAGCCATATCCTTTAGATTTGCCGGTGTTTTTATCAGTGATAATGACAGCTTCAAGAATCTCTCCGAATTGCTCGAAATACCGGCGCATTACATCCGTTGGAGTCTCCCATGCTAGTCCGCCAACGAAAACTTTCGTGTAAGTTGTGTCCCCAAATGGTGATCGATAATGTTGATACGCCATTAATGCATCTAAAAACTTCCAATTAAACTAGACTTGTTATTCAAGCAATTAGAAGATCAATAATATGGAATGGATAGACAATGGCATATCTTGTTTGTACTTTCTTCTTCTTCTCCTGTAATGTCTTTTTTTTTTTTTCCTCTCTCCCTTTCCCTCAGTCTTGTAGCTAGCAGAAAAAGATCATGGAGAGAGAAAAAGGGTGGGAAGGAACAGATATAACTTAGTGGGAAATGTTTATAAATTATTGCTGATGTTTAACAAATAAAATGTTTTGGAGGAGAGAGAGGGATTCGACAGCTGCAAACTCTTAAGGCAGATAGGGTGTTGGGCCCACTAAACCAAATTGACGATTTTATTTTTTTAATCGAACCCAATAACTTTTGCTTAAATAATATATTTATATTTAAAAATTTATCAAATAAATATAAATATCAAATTCATAATTGAAATCATCATTATATTACTCAGAACTCGTTAAAATTCTGACTTTACTTTTATAATAATATTAAAAATATTGAATTCAGATAAATCGAGGTTGAGGGACGGGGGCAACGAATGACAGTTGCGCGACTAGAAGCACTTGACTCTGTCCACTCTGTCTAAGCATTAAAAATACTCTTCTCTCTATCAATAGTCTACTCTGTTCTTTCTCATCTCTATAGTTGTTTTATCGTTCTCTTCTTTATGTTTTCTTTTGTATAATTTGGCCACTGTCTTAACCCCCAACTCATTCTCATTTTTTCATTGGTTTACATTATTGTATTGAATAATTATGGTTGTTATTCTATATAATAATCAAGATTTTCTTGAATATGTAGGTGGAATTTTGATAATGGGGGTCCACATACTTTGAAGATTGTATACAACTTTTTTTAAGTATCATTATTGATGACGTTGTACTAGTTGCAAGACCAGTTGGGAGAATCGTATTCCCTTATTTGGTTAAACCCTGATGAACCACCCACATTTGGTTTTTATTGTGTACTAACTAAATTAAGACCTTCACAATCAATGGTCCACCTTCCTCATCATTAATTTTACCATGTTATTGGTTCTGAGCATTTACTTTGATCCTTTTAACTACTCCTATGCATGTATTGATGATATACCGTAGCAAAATAAAGATCACCAAACCTTTAGCCATTGTTTCGAGATCGTTCTCGATATTGATATTTTGATTCAAGAGTCTTCTATGTACTCAAATGCCTCACTCTGAATGGTTTAGAGTTCGAGAAATTAGTAGTTTTTACGCTCAGAGACCCTTGAACCGAATATCGCATATATTCATAGTCATTTTTCAGTCAAGAATAGTTTTGAGAAGTTATTATAGGATTGATTGATCGTTAAGAACTCGTTGGTATATAAACAATCTATTGAACTTGCTAGCACATGAACGAATTACCAAGTATTTTCATGCTAAATCGAAAAATTGCAAATGCATTTTTAAAATTCGCACTAATTAATAATCTAGTGAAACGATAACTAACCTGATATTATAAGTTTAAAAATTATTAGTATAAATATATAACGCAAATCCTATTTGGAGACATTTTGCCTCTTCTATATTGCTTTTTATGGAGCAGACAAGTCATTTCTTCACAGTATGATTGATCGGACTAGCTATCTTAACTTTGTAGTATAATTTCATATATATAGAAATCGTACGTAAATATTCTGTCTGTGTGACAATGGTCCGATGTTTTCGTGACCACTTCAGGACTATGGTTCAATTTATTAAAAATAAATATACACAAAATAAAAAATTGTTAATTTAATATAAAGTTCAAGACCCTTATCAAAAAAGAATAGAGAATAATATTCCTACACATCACCCCACGTTCTCTTAACGATTCCAATATTCATAGTAAGCTGTTACATGGCCAACTGTCTTAACAGCCCAGGAAAAAAAAAACATGTCGTGAGACCAGTTAAGATCCCTTTGACCCTAGTAGCCTATTTCGTTCTGTTTCAATTTATATGACTTGATTCGATGTAATACAATCTTTAATTTGTACTAAAAGTTATACGATAGTAACTAAGATAAACAAATTAGAACGGAGAGAGTATGATAATACTCCACAATCCAGTGGAAAAAAGATGAAAAGAAATCATTCTTTTTCTCCTTATGGTACTCCCTCCGTTTCATTTTATGTGACACCATTTGACTTAACACGATGTTTAAGGAAAAAAATGAGGACTTTTTGAAATTTGTGATAGAAAGTAATCCTTAAAGTATGATTTTAAAGTTAAATTGTTTGTAGTTATAGTAAAAAGATATTTTTTTAAAACGAATTAAAAAAGAAAGAATGACACGTAAAACAATGAAAACGGTGGGAGTAAATAACTTGTTACCAAATGAGGGGCTGGCGATAAACCGAAAGTATCTGGACTTAACTTTAAAAAGACAAGTATAACAAAACCGTTAGTATAATGATTAAAACAGTCAAAAGTTTTATTAGTCAAACTAGTTTAGATAAAGTTAAATCTTTATACCAGGCTAATCTTGATTTTGTTAATATATTTAAATATTACTGGAATATGTTAATGGATGCCCATAATGTTCTCCACATCCTTTCTCTCTCTTTCTTTATAACATATAATAATATATATGCACGCAGTGATATGGTGGATTCATCAAATACGAGTAGATGACTTTGAAGAATTCATCACCTGCATTGGAATTATATACTTTTGTCAATTTATTGCTGTATACTCTTGCAATTGTTCTTCTGTGCATTTCTTTTTTCCTTTTAAAAGACATTTTATTACATGGTTTACAATCCTATAATAACACTTGTCCTGGTAATTGGTATTATGCTTTCTTGATTATTATCTCATTTATTCTGGATGGACAGAGTTATTCAATACCAACTAGTTTGTTGATAAAAGATACTAGTATTTGGACAATTAATTAAAGTACGCACAAATTGTCATAGTTCAAGCTCATAACACACATTATTCGCTTTGAATTTAGCTAGGCGCTTACAAGATTTATCTTTCTTGCGCTACGTTACACATTGATCTCAAAACAAGCTTATACCATGCATACAAAACTTGAGTAACATCTTATAAAATTATTCACATTTTTCTCGTATTAAAATGGAAGAATCATCTAAAGTGTCATATGAATTGCATCCTTAAAATCTTTCCCATCTTAAAGTTTATTAATTCTGTTTGATCCGCCCTTATCAATTTATCCTCCTTTAAAAAATATTACACAAATTGATTTAAAAACTACAATTATAAAGAATCATACATTCCCAACGAAAAGTTTAGTTTAAAATAACCGATGGATATATCTATAGAAAAGAAGATGTAGTAACCAACGGGAGTATTTGTGGTGGAATAGTAAATTCTGAATGAAAGATTTCAAATTTAAGTCCCCCTAAGTACAAATTCGTCTTTATTAAGAAATGCTTAAGCCACCTTTCAATATGAAATTTCTCAATGCAAAATCAACTGTAATCGAACTTCAATGGAGACACCAAACACAACTCGTTAGAAGAGAAGGAAGTCATAATCCAAGGTTGTTGCCAGCGTTAGAGACGAGGAGACAGCTAAAGGGTCCTTCATAGTTTATGACAAGTGTACGAGTCCGTGAACTGGCAGTCCCTCCACGTGGGGTCCTGTCACCTATGAGCTGGATTTCATCTACCTTTCTCCCCTTTTTACCCCTCTTTTTTTTTCCTCCAAAATTAAATACCAATATCTTTTTTCAAAAAATAAAAAAGAATTACTCAATCAATTAGTATAACAGATTTTTTTTGAAAAACTCATATTAACATATTTGGTGTTTGTTATAAAGTTATGACAGCAACAACAATATATATATTCTGTAAAATCTCAAGTGAGTTTCGAAGAGGATAGAATATACACAATACTTATCATTATTTTGTGGAAGTAGAAAGACCGGATCAAATACTTCAAAAGAGAAAAAAAATGTTAATTCTATAAGGAAAAAAATAATAATAACAATAATATAATGTGATAATTAAAACTTGTTAAAGTTATTCTATGTCAGTTTAATTTGTTTGTGTAGATAAATTTATAATATCAATCTATCAGTTTATACACAACACGGAGTATCCTTAAGAATAAAGATGAATTAATATATTTGAGTATACTCCCTCTATTTCAATTTGTTTTCTGATTTGAGTTAACATTGAATTTAAGAAGAAACAAAATTGAATTCTTTAATTTTAGACTAACAAAATAAATAATAAAAGACAAACCAATTGTAACAAAGAAAATAGTAGCTAAATCACTATAACAGGGGTCCTAGCTATAGCAATATTGATTTATTGTTGTTTTTCTGCAAGACATATTTACCCAATAATTAAAAATGGTTCTGACAGACCTTAATACGTGCTATCAACATTCGTCTCCTCTATAATTTCTTTTTATCCTTTATCATATATAAATTATTTCATGATTATAATTTCTGGATTAATATACTTTGTTTAGTAGGTGAAATATAATAATTTTAAGTTAAATGATATATTCAGAATTTAGTTTGGGATAACATTTATTCTGTGTTTAATATAAAAGCATAATATAAAACTATAAACAAACTATCAACGTATAAAATTAAAGTAAGATTTTAATTTTGCGAGCAAAGGGAGCCAATGAAAGGTACCCATAGGGGCTGAGCTAGCTTTCAAAATACGGAATCAGCTAAACTCAATAATTTTGATTGAAGTTCTGTATTTATCTTAAGAAATACATTCGATATATATATTAATTAGCAGTTTTGATTAGTTCAACAATTTAAAAGGATAAAAATCTTAAATTCATAAACTTCAAAAATCGACTCTGCCTCTGATACCCACTAGTAATTAAAACCCCACCAATGAGTGCCCTCAAAAGGCTGCAAATAAATGTGTAAGCATTGGCCATATATAGAGCCCCATGGTTGAGTTGTTTTGAGCAAATAAAGTAAAATTACTAGATATTATTGTTCCTCAAGGAGATCCACTTATATATAGATGGGGTTGATATTTCATTTTCAATTATTAAATCTCCACCTCAAAAGAAACAATTGTGTTTCTCTCTTATCTTTACTCATTCTTTGCAAAGCAGCTTTCAATTCCAGTTGGTGCTTACAAAGCTAAATTAAAGCCTGTGCATATTATAATTACTTCATTTTTCACCTAAAAAAACTTCTCCCATAAAAACCTAAACTAATTTCCTTCATCATAGTTAATATGTTTTCAACTATTCTTAGCTTATCGATGACATGATACTAGATAGAAGAATATAATAATCAAGGATTAAAATAGAAAGTTAACAATCAGTCGAGTGTTATCTATTTTTTCTTGTCAATATTGTTATATTACTCATATACTTATTTTTTTATTTTATCCGTAGATGTTATTTTCTTTGTTTCGATCATATAATATCGTATTACGTGTTATTGCTACTGTTGTTCTCTTCTTGATCATTAATTATGTTCAACACGACTGCTTTAATATTGTATTTTCCTTTTTTTACTTGATTTTATCGTCTTTTATACATCACTCTCCTAAATTAGATTTGGTCATTTGCGCGATTACAATGGATATGTTATTGTTATAGTAATGCTTCAACTATTATTTATGTTATATATCTACCAAACATAAATTAATTGCTATCCATGTGGGTAGCTAATTATATTTCTGGTGTAATATTGGCTGGACTACATTTAGAAAATAAAACGGAAAATTTCAAGTAATGATCGTGTCTTCCACTTTTAACACTTTCTTGAAATTATAATCAAAAGTTCATGAATAAAATTGTTAACACGAAATAACTTGACTATAGTCACTTCAACTTTAATTGGTTGAAATTCATTAGAAACTTCTATATATGTCATATATATATATTCTTCTAAAGTTGGTACTTAGTACTCTCAGAACATTTTGAGTACTAAAAAGCCATTTTTCGAACAAAAATGTTCTAAAACATGCCTACGAAATAAGAATTTTTAATGACGATCGTGCTCGTTTTGACCTAGTCGTTTACCTCATGTCACACGATGTCAACAAGAATGTCCAAACTGAATTTGTGAAATTACACTGAATATGTTACTGTTGTCACTAACAATTAAGCTACGCTTTAACAATACTTGAGAAAAAATCTTTTAATTATTAGCAACTTTTAATTTTTGACAAAATCACCTAACTGTTTTTACAATTTTTAAAATCATTTATGTTTCCAGCTTTTTGTAATTCCTAGGATAAACATTTTTATTAAAATCGTCAAATGATTAAGAGATTTCATGAAAAGATATTGATACTCAACATTGGCACGTTCTTTCTACAGTTGATATGTTAGAGATTTAATGCAATATTTCAAAAAATAAAAATATTTGAAAATGCATTTTTTTTCTATTGAGAGATAAACTCTAATAGGAGTGAGTAGACGTAATATTCTAGGCAAAGTTCAAATCATTGAAACGCAAAAGGAATACTGAAAATATAAGCAAATCTTAGATTTTATTGACATATTTTGAGATTGTGCGAGCTAGACTCAAATCGAATAATATTAATTTTGAGTTATTATTGATGAAGTTGTGTATAATTGAAACCTTTTCTCTATTTATTTAATTAATTATATAAACAGTTTTTAATACAGGAAAAACTTCTTACTAATTAAACGTGTAAAACGTGTGGATTGGTAGATCGACATGATTTTTTTAACTGTAATTACATAATTTAATTTCGCATATTTATTATCTGACAATTTGGTCCATGCTAAATTGATTACAATTGAAGACTCAACTTAGTTATTAATCAAAACATAATTTTAACCCTTAAGAGTCCTAAACTTAATTAGAAGTTACATTATTTACAAGTCATTTCTTTACGTGGAATTAGAGCAAGTAGAGGCACACTAGGATCAAATATCATCGCCACTATTCATCAAAAATAATCTCCACGTACTTGGCTCATGTTTTTTTCTTTTTGAAAAACCAATCAGCAACATAAATGATGAGGCATGTTGAGAATATAATTAAGTAATTTAAAATATATTTTATTCTACGACGTAAATTTTTAGATGAGATGATCACACATACAAATACATACTTGGACATGCAAGATTCGATGTAAATATGTAAACTAAGCAAATTAACGTTATAAAGAAGAAGATAGAGAATAAGAAGTGATAGATTGATTCACTATTTCAAACTTATTTTCTTAAATTTCACATAATAATATGTGTCCAGCAGTACTAGGTCTTTTTTTATTATTATTTAAAGAAATTAAATGTTTGATCTCATTGATTGTGAACGATTAATGCACTCCAGACTAGCAAGAAATCATCAATCATACTGACCTAATTGAACTTCCAAAGCCATAAACCAAAACCACAAAAGTACTACCACAATTAGTACTATATAATAACTAAGATATATAAATATGTTTATTTATTTTTGGACCACGACAATCTAATTAGTACTGAGTTGTCATTTTTGTTACGTACAATTTTTTTGCTATAATTGTCGACACACTGTATTTAAATTAAAGTTAGAAAATTCAAACTAATTATTGATTTGGATTTTGGTAGTATATATCTCAAAGAAACATCGTTAAAGCTACTTGACTATATTATGCTACAGTCTAGAGAACAAGAATTATTAGCTTATTTATTGTCGATTGAAGTAAAGAATTGTAATATTTCATCGAGTATGTCTGACGTTGATCGATATATCACACACATTTAGTTATTACATGAAAAGACCATTCAATATTGCGTCAGACAGAGAAATAAAAGTGCTCTGATATCAACAAAAGAGTTTGAGGAATTTTGATTCTTTAATTTATAACAAACCGTAACTACAACAAATATGATATATAGCTATGAAATTATTAGCTACGACATCAAATTTGTCACTAATTATTCGCTTTTAGTGACAATTTACTTTTCGTGTTTAAATATATGAGACATATACTTTTAGTGACGAAACATAAAAATCCGTAGCAAAGTTTTGTCCACTAAAGTTTCCCACCAAAAAATTAATTGGCGCCATTTGTTAAGTAGTGTTAGTCACGAATTTAAAGTTATCAGTGACACATTATTTCGTCACTAATAATGTATCTAATTCATGACAGATTATTTTGTCTTAAAATTTATTAATTTTTGGACACAAAAAAATAAGTTGTTACAGTATCGACAAATTAGAGTTTGTAGTTAAATATTATAAGTTTTTGCTATAAAATTTTAGATTTAATTATGACATTTATTTCGTCACTAATAATATAAATAATTGGTGACAAAGATTTTACTGTCTCTAATCAATCTGTGATTTAGTTACAACAAAAAAACTGTCACAAAATATGTAAGGTGTTAAATAGTGACGACTTAAAATTTGTGGTGAATAATTCAACTATTTGCTACGAAAAAAATTCATAGCTAAATACAATTTTTTTTGCTACAATTATTCATAATTACAAGTGACAACCTACAAAAAGAATAATACAAGTGCTTCATAAGAAACAGACATAGTCCATTCGTTAATTGACGAGGGAAAATATTAAAACCAACGAATTTGGTCGATTTTGTAAAAATGAAAAAGTTCATCAATTTTCTTAAATTGCGCAATTATAAAATGCATCATTTGAAAAATACAATCCAGGTTATAAGTACCGTGAGTGGGGTACGGTTCTACCACTAGATCGCTAATATTTATTGGTTTAACACTTTTATTTTTTATTTGATACACTTTCATCGATAAAGACGATAGAAAAAATAATTTCTCAAGTCTTAGTGCTAATTTTTGTGTGTGTCTATTGATTTGTGATTGGTAAACTGCATAGACTAAGTCAATCTATTTGCTTCTATCTAAAAATATGTACATATTTAATAGTAATTCCATATACGTACATAGAGCAACTATACAAAGATAACATCGACTTACAAACTTAGACTTTGCAAAGGTGCGAAATATTTCATGAATTTCTATTAACTTTTTCCATCCGTGTGAAAATTGAAATAAACTAAAAAATGAAAGCACAAATGAAAGAAATGAACCAACTAGGATTTCAAATACATTATGATGAAGTACTATAGTTATGGGTATTAATGTTTTTTTCAAAACAATTGATTTATTGATCGAATTGAATCGATTATTCAATTTTTTTAAAATAAAATCGAAATTTAATTTTATATAAATTTATAATTGTACTGAATAATTTTAAAAATTTATAAAAATAAATAAATAAAATGAGAGAGTCGTACTGAATATATTTAAAGATATTTTAAAAAATATACAGTTTAATTAAAATGTAATCTAAATTTGAATGAATTGTGGGTGGTAAATTTCATGCATTTGTGTATGTGTATAAATAATCATATAATATATTATTTCTACAGAAGTTAAATTTGAAATAAGTGAATGAAGTTAAAAAAAATAAAAAATGAGAGACAAGAGAGAGTTGATCGGATGGTAAGCACTCCTTACTTTCAACCTTAAGGTTGTGAGTTTGAGTCCCCAAGAAAGCATAATGTGGGAGCTCCTGGAGAGGGGTTAAAAAAATTGAGAAGGAGATAATAGAAAAATTAACCTTTTTATAATAATAAATTTGTCCCTAATTAATATATTTAAGAACAAAATAGACAATTGATGTCGTCACTGATTGAATTAAAATAATTAGCGACGATATAATTTTGTCGGTGGTAATAACCTTTTTAGTGACAAAGCATACTATTAACTACAAAAAATATACTTTTTACGACAAATAAATTTGTCACAAATGTTTAAGCATTTGGAGATGATTTTTCTTTTTGTAGTTAATATAATACTTTTAGCGACGAAGCACTAAATCGTTTTTGTTTACTTTTAGTGACACATTTAGTGATGACTGATTGACGAATTATTTTTCGACTCACAAAATTTTTAGTGACGAAATATGATTTATAAATGACGAAATTATTTGTCCCTAATAATCAAATTTGTTGTAGTGCATGTGTTACATAATTTGTCTATATATTATAGACTAGAAGTAGAATATAATATGTAAAGTGAACTATTCTTAGTAGTATATAAGAAGGGTTGAGAATTTTTGTATCTATCTTTAAATACTATGGAAGATACTCAAATTCAATCTCTTAACATTTTTTTACATAATATTGTAACATAACAATAAATATGAAAAATATCTAAATCATTAAAAGTAACGAGTAAGAATTGAGACAGATGAGTATTCAAAAAGAATTCAGAAATGCTACAAAAAAATGAGCATGCATTTTTATTAAGGGGATTCAAATGAAATTCTATACATGTAGAAAAAGTTATTTTATTTACTCTTTAAAACTTTCCGATAAAGGAGGTTCTCTTGCGATGCATATGACAAAAGAGTAGAAGGTGCGTAATCTACCTATATATTGTCACGGATTAATTAAACGTAAACAAATATTTTAATTTATCGAGGTTACTAATTAATAATTAGAGTTAAGAGGGAAAAAAGGTTTAATGTGGACATATTTTATTAGGCAAAACCCAAACAACTCTCAATGAAGACAACAAAATGCAGAATTTTTTGTTTTTGTTTTCAAGATCATAGTACAATATGGTCTTGTTTGTACTATATACTTTTCTCAAGAGCGTTTTTAATTTAGCATTAGCCTCTTAGTATGGGAAAACTACACTGTTTGAATAAAATTTAAAAAATGGGGGAAATTATATTATATCACTACAACAAATAAAGTACTTTGCAGTAAGTATTTAGTCATTATATTATATTTTATAACAATAGTAAATATGACTATTTATAACTAGCACTTTATATATATGCCGCTTAACACTTTAGTAACTCTACACGCAGTTACATTAACGCAGTTGCACTAAAAGGAAAATCTATAGTCACTAAATATCTCTATTGTTGTAGTGTATAGTCATCCATCAAAATAATATTCAATAAATATATATATTCTAATGTGATATACATAAAATATACACTTCTGATTAAAATAAAATCAAAATTTATATATTTAACTAGAAAAATAAATATTTTGGCCAATGGGCCAAATATGTAACTTGTCGTTGTAATAGAGGAATTTTCAAAAACAACTCACGTTTGACCATTATTAGACCTCATTAGCTATAGATTTTCTATTTACAATCTTTTCAAATATGGTAATTAAGCTAAAATCACACTCTAAAATATTCAAATACCCCATTAATCTTTTCAATTATGGTAATTCAGCTAAAATCATTTCCTAAAATATGTAAATCTTCCAGTTTGAAATATTTGATAAAAATATATCTAACTACACATTTGATATAGTTCATTTTATACAACCTTACGTTCAAAAACTATTTTAAAGGAAACTAAATAAGAATATGCTTGGAGTATTACGTTCTTTTCAATTAACTTCTCTATTCATTTTTTTGGTATAATACATAAACATGACCATTAACTTGACGTCAACTGACAACTATGACATTTAACTTTGAGTGTACACAAGTAGGCACTTAAACTTGTATAAAATTGAAAAAATAGACACATTCATCCTACATGAAATTTTTGTGTCCTACATGTATTATGCCGTGTAGGACACGTGTGTCTACTTGTTCAATTTTATACAAGTTTAAGTGTCTACTTGTGCACACTCAAAGTTGGAGGGCATAGTTTTCTGTTGAAGCCAAATTTAGGGTCATGTTTATGTATTATGCCCTTTTTTTTTTATTGAAATACTAAAGGATTTATCATATCAGCATATACATATTAGTCACTGCTTATGTAATGAAGTAATAAAATTTCAATTTATAAGCATAAAGGGGTGGTGGCGCAGTTGGCTAGCGCGTAGGTCTCATAGCTTCTGAGTAATCCTGAGGTCGAGAGTTCGAGCCTCTCTCACCCCATAAAGTTTATTTCTTTTTGCATTTTCATAAAAATTACTTAACGTAACACAATTTTGTATAAATTTGTATTACAGAATAAAAATCTTATAAGCACCTCTTATACACTATTATACATTTTTATATAAGGTTTATATACTATGTACAATAAGTGTATATTGATGTATAATATTATATATCAAGTGTATAAGCATTGTCACACTTTTATAGATGATTTTGTTTTTGAATATACAAAAGTATATTTGTTAAGAACTAAAGATGAAGCCTTTGACATGTTTTTAGTTTATAAATCTGAAGAAGAAAATCAATCAATAAGAAGATAAAAAGTTAGACCAGACAAGTGGTGAGTAAGTATTACTTAAAATATTTTTTTAATGAAAATTAAGAAATAATATATTAAAACATTTATAAATCTGAAGAAGAAAATCAATCAATAAGAAGATAAAAGTTAGACCAGACAAGTGGTGAGTAAGTATTACTTCAAATATTTTTTTAATGAAAATTAAGAAATAATATATACATGACTCATGAGATAACACTTTCATATTTTTAAAAATAAATTAGTGTAGCTGAAAGATAAAATGAGACCTTAAAAACTGATTAAGTATATTTGTTAGTTTAGTTTAGATTAGATAACGAATGAATAACTTGAGTAAATTAAAATAGATTGAAAACATGTTTTAAAAAGTAAAGGAAAAACTAAGCAGATGTCTCATAAATATAAATTAATTATAAATATATACCTCCTTACATTGATGCCCCCTAAATAATTAGGATAGATTTCAATTAATAATTTCGCTTAACTGATATTAAATCAATATATATATATATATATAGAGCCAATAAAAAAAATTCCATGAATAAATAGAGCCAATAACACAA
Organism: Solanum etuberosum; assembly: GCA_029582245.1. NCBI lineage: Eukaryota > Viridiplantae > Streptophyta > Magnoliopsida > Solanales > Solanaceae > Solanum > Solanum etuberosum. The sequence continues at coordinate 56,387 of JAJONR010002254.1, read as the reverse complement.
AGATAATATTAAACCATTTTCAATAGTAGAAGTACAAATATGACTTCTCCAAGATTCGTGTATATTATTCATAGCATAGTAATTAAAGTTTGAATGCAACTTATGTTTATGATAGTTTGTTATATAGAACCTGACAGGATTTACACGACTTAGCTTAATTACAAGAGTTTTAATCACATCAGAAATTTCAATTGTAAAAAAGAAGCTAGTACAACAGAAAAAAAACTATGAATCACATTCCTGCAATTACAAATAAGCAATGGAATAATTATGTGACATTAAGATCCAAAATATTTAGCAATAGTGCAAAACAGCATAACCAATTCTCAACTACAAATAAAAAAGTGAATTTGAGTTTTCAAATTTCTTCAAGTAGAATTTAACAAACCACACAATAATCATACTTCTGGTAAAATGAAACATGCTATCATGTCAGCTGTTAAGAGAACTAATCCAGCAAAAAAGATGAGATCAATTAAGAAACTTCATATATATTGTTGAAAACAAACCAAAACAAGGAACATTATGTTTTGCAAGTCTCGGAAAATATCCCTCTCAAGAACAGAAGTCAAAATTTAGAATACTAACATTTCATAATAAAGAAAACTACCAGAACAAAACAACAGAGCACATAACATCTAATGAATCAAGCCTCAACCCTCTCAGGCGCTGCCTCTTCGGTGGTGGCGTAGACAATAACCTTATTGGCAGGTTTTGCCAAGATATCAAAGTATTCTTGGAATGGAGATTTGGTGAAGCGAGTCTCCTTCCAGAAGTCTGGAGTCAGGAACCCGTAAGTCTTCATCAAACAATCAAATGTCGCCTGCATACATAATATGAGTGGCATCAGACTCAAACACATCCACTACAAACAGTAAATATATTGTAACTGAGCAACAAAGAAATCTAATACTTTTAATAGTATACAGACATGGTCACCCCTGTTTTGGATATAAACAGTAGCTGGTTACAGCAAAAAGTTGAGTTATACTGCAGTCATTTAAACAAGGACTAAGATGGTGTTTGGATCGACAATAAGCCAATCCAAACACCCTCTACATAGAGTCATTTTATAGCTTTTTAAGAACAAAGTGCTTATCCCACATTGCAGCACAAGTATTGCAGGAAAACTTTGTAGCCAAATATTGATAAAGATATAACTTTCTTATACGAAAGATCATTTTTTGTTCAATTATAATGTTATACGCATCAATTCTTATGCTATAGTATTAGCACATACATGTAATAGAATCATGACACAATTAACAATAATGATATTAGCAAGATCTGTTAAAAGATCAAACCTTAACGAAGTTGCCAAGGGTTTTGGTGGATCCACGAGAAGATGTGAAGACATCTTCAATACCAGCAAACTGAAGGACCTTCTTGGGGACACGAGCAGCAACAATACCAGCACCACGAGGAGCAGGCACCATCCTCACAGTAACAGACCCACATTTCCCTGTAACCTTGCAAGGCACAGTATGTGGCTTCCCAATCTTGTTACCCCAGTAACCTCTCCTCACTGGAATCACTGATAGCTTAGCCAATATAATTCCTCCACGAATAGCAGTAGCGACTTCCTTCGAGCACTTAACACCCAAACCAACGTGACCATTCCCGTCACCGACGACAACAAACGCCTTGAACCTGGTTCTCTGTCCGGCACGGGTCTGCTTCTGAACCGGCATGATTTTCATCACCTCATCCTTGAGAGATGGTCCGATAAGAGTATCAATGATTTGAAACTCCTTGATTGGGAGTGAGTGAAGGTAGATTTGCTCAAGTGACCTGATTTTGCCATCTTTCACGAGCCTTCCTAGCTTTGTCACTGGAACCCATTTCTCCTCCTCTGTTTCACGGCGTGGACGACGGCCGCCACGGCCTCGTCCACCGCGGTCTCCACCTCTACCACCACGTCCTCCAAATCCACGACCGAATCCTCCTCTCTCCCCTCCTCTCTCCGCCATGATTGTAAGGTATAATTAGCTAGGGTTTAGAGAGAGAGTGTGTGAGAAGATGAAGAAAGACGGATTGTTAGGTTTATAAGGGAACTAGGGTTTCGTAAAATGGGCTTGAGGGAAATCAAGTCCATATGGAACTGCAAGTTTGGCCCATAATAGTTTGCAATTTTTAGCATAAAGTAACCAAATAATTAAAAACCGGACATTTTGAGGAATAAGTATCCTTTTTCCTAATTTAAGTGGTATACTAGAGCATCGTTTGGTTTGAATACAAATTATGTTGGTATTATTTTTTATTGACGGTTTAATTTATTGTACTAAAAATAATATACATTCTAAAAATAAGTTATTTGTTTGAATAAAATATTCAGTCTTAAAAATAAAACCTCCGCCTTATTTAGCGTAATTATTTTTATACATGAATTTTCTTTGTTTTATGACTATCCATGATAACACCTATTTGGCCTAAGTGTACCAGTAATTGCCACAAAATACATCAGCAATAATTAAGTATGCTTTTTAGTAATTTGAGTAGTATACTAAGAATATACTTAATTGTTTTCCACCCCATTAAAATAGGAAGAATTGTACTCCAATTGTATAAATTAGTTTTCACAGATATTCTAGAAACCTAAAGGCATATTTCACAATATTGTTTTGTTCTTATTTTGTAATTGAATATCCTTTAAAACATATATCGACATCAAGAATGTGAACAGTGAATCGGTTAAGGTGTCACGATTATAACTCAACAAATATAAAAAGTCATTAGATGCCATGGTCCTAAAATGACGTTTTTTTTTCATGTAATAAAGTCATCTGTGCATCAAAGAAGGCCATTGTTGAAGTTCGTAAAGTCGAGTCGCATTTGGTCAGTTTTCCTTCAAAGAAGGGAGTTGGGATAGCCTCATTATTGTTGGAGTCATGATTACCACATGTTTTGCTAAGTCCTTGTTCAGTGCTGGCCTTAAATCCAAAGAGCATTTTTTGAGAGCTATTGGACAATTTTATTTTTGTTCTCCGAAAAAACCGTAAGGGTTGAGTTTCTCCTGGTTCTTGAAGGTCCATAGTTGTGGGAGGGGGAAAGTTCATTGGGGCCATGCTTTGTGTCGTCGTAGGGACAAACACCAAGAAAAGAGGAGTGGGTTGGCATTGATCAATTCCGGAGGACGGAGTGAAGAATGGAGCTTGTACATGTTTGAACGGTTTGAAGAAAACCTGGAGCAAGATTGGGGGCTAGCACATTTGGTTGACAATGTTCTCTGTTGCTATTTTCATCCCCTCTGTTATTAGTTGTGCTAGAAAGTTCTGATTTTGGAGTATGATTAGTATTTCTATTCCATTGATATCCATCAAGAAGCTGATGCCTGCATGATTTTGCAGATCAATCTCTAACCAGGATTGAGACTAGTATAGGAGATGGACAGACTGGGTTGGAAACAACAGTGGATGTTGAGATATATGAGATGGAACTTGTGGTATGTTGTTCATAGTGGGATTGAACACTCTTAGTGAACACGAGAGAGGAGATAGTTGAATTTTTTGGTCTATTGGCATGGACGTCCTGAACACTGTTAGGAGTAGGGTTAGTTTCACTTACAGTGTTGGAGTTTACTTGATTGGAAGAGGGTAATGATTGGGGATCTTTATAGGAAGATAATATTGTGAGATTATTGGTCGAGTCTTGTGTGGAGGGAACGGAAAAAATATTTTCAAAAGTAACAAATAGGAATAGAGACAGGTTAGGATTCAAAAAGAAATCAGAAATGCCACCAAAAAATAAGCATGCATTTCTCTTATTTTTATTAAGGGGATTCTCTCACGATCTGAGCCTACACCCTGGACGTGGCCGGCACTCGAGAATCATTGTTGGTCCTTAAGCGAACCTTCATCCTGGCTGACTACAAGTGGAAGATTAACTTGAGCGTACATAAGCATCAAATTGAACGAAATGTTTAAAAATAGTTTACTGAATCTCAAAACTGAACTGAATATACTGAGTATGAAACATAAGTTTTAAATAAAACATCTGAAACTGAAAGACTCTCCAAAAATGTTTATCTATGAAGCCTCTATTATATATAGACGAGTGTCGGGACAAGAACCACGACTACTCAAAATGCTAGTAATACTAACAACTCATAAACTGGAGTCCTCCGGAAGCAAGGGGAGACCTCACTCGAATGTTGACGAGCGGATGAAGTGATCTTAAAAGACTCTTGTTGAGGATCCAAAGAACTTGTATATGCATCATTAAAAGATTTGTATGACATTTGCCCTTTGTGGATTACTTTCTCACATGTTACCTAATGTCATAGAATGCTTGCATGTAAATGTTATCTGCTTCGGAGCACCCTTGTTTATTGCTATATGTTTTTGTAGGACCTTTCCCTACATGTTATTTATTGCACTGGTTACTTTCCACATGTCACTTGTCCATATTGTGTGGGTACTGCAGGCTAATTGATCATATGCTATGGGCAAAATTAGTGCTCGTGGGTTATATGAACCGCATATCACTTGTTTACATGTCATATGCATCATAAACCATTTCTATATATATATTACATGCATCGTAACCTACTTGCTTAAACATTACAGGCCTTATAGCTTTTCTGGCCATGTGTCATGTGCTCACTTGCTCATATTTTATATGTGTACTTATTGACATGTTAGTCCACCTATCTATGCGATATAACACACTTGCCAATGTGATTTGTGTTTCGTAGTTCATTTTCTTATATGTCTACATGTCTTATAGTCTACTTGTTTACATATATATATTTCATAGCTTTAGTACTCATGCATCATGTGCTCATCTGGTCCATTTGCAACATGCCTTATAGTTCATTCGCTCACACGCTACCCTATAGTTCATATGCGCGCGTACACCACAAATTTCTATAGCTTAATGCCCGTATATTATGCGCTCCCTTCTGTGCTAGTCTGCCTATGTGTCATACCAAATGTGACTTATTTATCCGTATACTAGCCCCTCTGTGCTTATTGACTTGAGTTTTGAACATTTTGGGAAAACGTTTCCTTGTATCATTATGTAGTGAAGATTTTGACCAGAAAATGTAGGGAATATAAGTAAATTTTATCACAACCATAGATAAATAACTTAGCATAATGCCTTATCCGAAGGTGCGACATTAAACTTTAGAGTTTATATTAACATGTACGCGTTCTTATAAGACTCACATCTGAAAAGCGTCATAAGATAAAGGAGAAGGAAAAGTAGAGCCACGATAGGTTAGGCCTATGATTTTATGTGTCCGTTCCAAATAAAAAAAATGGGAGATACTATAGTTATTCTTGATTGTTAAGGCCCGGAAGCTAGGCACAAAAGGTGTAACCTTCATTGAAGTATTGTGGAAGGACTAGAATATAACATAAGATACTTGGGAATAGAAGATGGTAGAGATCCTAAATACCCCTCCTCATTTTAAACATCAACATAAGGATCTGAGATCATGTGGTCCCCTTATATGATCATAAGTCGTACTAGCATTTGTTCATTTGATATGTCATTTGCATGTCTTGTGTTTAGGTATATTAAATTCCTTATTTGTATGAGTTCTACTTGTGTATCTTCAGTGAATTATATGGTCAAGAAAAGAGTTTAATTTGTCATATTCTTATTTCATGAACCATATCTATTGAGACGTTATGTGAGACTTGTCTATACGTGTTTTAGGCTAGTCTATAGATTTTGGATAGTCCTATTTACAAAGGGAACTCTCGCAAATCTCCAAATGAAATTTCAAGATTAACCAAACTATCAGCTACCCCTATAATTCGAGGACGAATGATCATAAGGAGGGAGGATGTAACACCCCGTATTCTACGTGTACTAGTTCTACTTATATGACGTTTATGAATTGCCTTGTGGTATAGTTATGTACTTGATTTCCTATGCAACTAGTGACAATAGAATAGGTTTAAAGTTGTAATACCCCGTTCCTTCCAACACATACACGACTAAGTGTACTAAAAAAATATTCAAACTCGAGATAGTAAAAGGTGGTATTTGATGTAAAAGTTAAAAAGGTCAAGTGCGTATTAGTGTTATTGTCTTGTAAAGAAACTAAGATCAGAAAAATGGTGTAAAATAAGTGAGGTGCTTGCTTGACTAAACTATGCTAGTAGGTGACAAGTAGGTGATGCACCTACTTAGAATTAGTGGACTACATTTTAAGTGAAAAGGGTAAGTAGGTGATGCACCTACTTAGAATTAGTGGACTACATTTTAAGTGAAAAGGGAAAGTAGGTGATGCACCCACTTAGAATTAGTGGACTACATTTTAAGTGAAAAGCGCAAGTAGATGATGCACCTACTTAAAAACTTGTGGCAGAAATTAAGGAGGTGATGCACTTGCTTGCTTAAAAGTAAATGACCATATTATTTCTCCAATTTATTAAGTAAAACGTCCAGAAGGGACCTCTAAAGCACTCAAGCTTATCACATCTCTTTCATCACTTATTCTCCTGAAAATTACTCCCAAGGAAAGCCATAGAAGCTCCAAGAGTTCTGGTCTACAGCTTCACCATTAAAATCTGAAGCAAACCCTTTGTTTTAAAGTACAAATTGGTAGAACATCTCCCATCTTAAAGAATTCAAGTGAATAATCTGATTTAACATCCAGGTAAGGGGGAGAGGACAACCTAAACCTTGAAGAATCCAAGTCTTAGCAAGTGAGGTTTCTTTCCAGCAAGGTAAGCTATGGAAATTTTCATCCATCTCTTGTTCTTGCATTGTTTGTGAAAGTTTATATGTGTTAATGAACTGAGGAGTGTTGCCTCTATATGGTGTGAGCTTGGTAAATGTTCAGGAAGGATGTGCTTGTTGGGACATCCATGGAGTGGAGTCCCCTTAAATTTTGATTGTGAGCTCGTTTTGAGCATCTTAAATGTAATGTTAGTTGGAACTCACGAGATATTGATTGGAAGCCGTGAGTTCATATTGCTACTTCCACATTGTGATGCGTATGGACTGTTTTGTGTATCGTAAAATAAGAGGGTGTAGCTGGATATGTGCATAGAAGTCATGGGAACTAGTTAGAGGATAAAACATTGAAAGTGTAGTGATACACTACTTAATTGAGTGTTGCATGAGCTTACTTCCTGCCATCCATTTGTATACTATTTTCCAAATGTGATAAAGCCCGAGGAGTTTCGGAGGACCTTATAAGAAGGTTGTATAGTATATAAAAAATATTAGAGGAGAATGGGTGGGAAGAACACCCTTGATGGGATCAATTATAGATTTACTACCAATTACTATTTTGGTCTTGATCAAGTAGCCCAAACTTGTTGATCAACTACTAATGCTAGTTTTATTATTTACTCCATTGTAGATAAATAATCTGAAAGGAAGACGGTTAACTCATTGTAATATTCAAAGTTGTGCAGCAAGGTATGTGTGGCTATTCGATTCCATATTCCTTGGCATGAAATTTGATATTTGTGTTAATGTCAACGAAGTGAATTTCCTAAGTTATATTTCTAGTAAAGGAAACATAGTGGCAGCATACGATCTCCAAATAGCTAATAATATTTCTCCCTCTCCTTAGTGTGTAGAATTACTTCATTATATGTTCAATACTCTACACTTGTGTAATTATCCTCCTATGTGCTAGTAGTATAGAGATGATATTTGCAAAAGAAAGCTTGGTGAATTCTCTTCTTAGTCAATTGAAGTCAATTGTGTCATTTAAGCTCACAAATAATGCATTGATGTTACATAGCTCATTATGTCATTGTCACTGCCTTAAAGTTATTATTCTCATGTCTTCTACTATTGGTCCATGGTTCCAAAGCTCAATACTGATTATGACCACCAAAACAACAATCTCAAAGATTAAAGAAACTAATTGAAGCAATTTGTATAATTATGGGTGGCAGCCACGGGGCAAATGCCTAGCATGGGTCGATCCCAATTAGTATAGAAGGGTGGCAGCTCAGGAACGAAAGCCTAGCATGGACCGATCCCAATTTGTGTAATTATGAGGACAACATCCCAGGGGTTAAAATGTCTAGCATGGGTCATCCTCTTCTACCGTTGATCAGCTGGTCATTTGTATCATATGTCTTATAAAGATTATAACGCACAAAAACGTAAATAAAAGAATGTAACATACACGATTTCACAATATAACGCACAGAAAAGTAAAGAGAAGAATGTAACCTACACGATTCCTAAAGTATAAGCAAAAGTGGTCTCTAATCCCTATCTATTTGTATTTGATTTCACTTGAGCTCTCATTTTACATATGGTTGTATTATGCCTTACATATTTAGTACATTCTTTCGTACTGACGTCCCTTATTGGGGACGCTGCATTTCATGATGCAGGTACATGTACTCAACTAGTAGATCTCCTCCATAAAAACACATGATACTCAACAGTTGTTTGTGAGCTCTAGGTTGATTCGGGGCTTTGCCAAGTCTTTACTATGCGTATTTTGATAGTTGTATTGTCATGGATTCCAGTAGATGCTTTGTATACATTTTAAAGCCATCATCTGTATTCGTAGTTTTACTTGTCACATGTATTGGTTCAGCTAGTCGACATGTGTTGTATATGTAGCTTCTCATTAGTAAATCTATCTGCATAGTAGTTCACTTTCTCGTCATAGATCACTTGTAAAACATGTGTTCATATGGTACTTGTCCGCCTCACCGAGGGTTGGGTGTGACATTTAATTAGTCAAAAAATTCATTTAGGATTTTCTTAGAGGTAAGAAGATAAAAACGACCCTTTTTAATATTTTTCCGTCGGCTAATTCGTCACAACATTGTATCAGGTTACTAAAATGGTCATAACTTTTTACTCAAACCTCGGATTTTTGTGAAATTGGTGGCGTTGGAAAGAAGATTCAAATACATTTAATTTGATAGGTTATGGGTCACGTAACTCTTTATATTATAAGAGATATGATCGTTTGAAGTTGACCTAAGTAGAATCTTACATCAAAACTTAATCGATAAGAAAACTTTCAACTCTACTTTGTGCTAGGAGCTTCTAGTGACCTTAATTGATATCCAAAATCATTCTCACACTAAAGAATTTACCTTTACACATATGAGCAATTTAAGAATCACCCGATATGACCCTTCAAATAAATGAAGAATGGTTCGAGTCTTAACTTAGAAACTTTCGGGGTGTTACAGATTCAAATGAAATTTTATACATATAGAAAAAGTTGTAATTGATTTATTTTATTTACGCTTTAAAACTTTCCAATAAAGGAGGTTCAATTGAATCTCTTGCGATGCATATGGCAAAAGAGTAGAAGGTGCATAATCTACATATATATTGTCACATGTGAATTAAACGTGAAAAAGTATTCTAAAATTTTCTATCGAGGTTACTAATCATATCATATCTATATATCAATATAAAGTTGGATATAGTAAAGGTGATGTGCCACCTTTCTATGGCCAGCATTTGAATTTTTTTTCCTCATTTTTTTCTCATTTTTTTTAATTTTTAATTGCATTTTTATTTCATATCTGCTACTAATTAAATGACTACTAATAAAAACTTCATAAAGCTCAATTAAACATAAGATTGCAGTAAAGGCCCAATTGAATTTGATTGCAGCCCACGTTTCGTCATTCCTTCATTAACCTTGAAGGATTTATAAATAAAAATAAATAGATAACAAAAAAGATGAGATCATGGGAATAAAAAAAAAAATATAACGTACAAGAGGAATCAGAAAAGGGGTTTAGAAATGAGTTAAATAGTATTAATGATTATTATCAAAAAAAATTTATCATTCTACAATTAATGCATATAATACTCATTTATTTATAATTACACTCAAATCCGTTAGTATTTTTTATATGTTATGTTATTAATTTTTTTTATCACTATAAATACTAATGAAAATCATTTTCACTTCATAACATTCTTCCTTTTTTCATTCAAAAATTTTCTTCTCAAATCTTCATTATAGTTACTAATTTACTCCTTCATTTGAAACCTTTTTTTCCAGAAAAAAAAAGTTCTTTCTTAACTCCTTTTTTTTTTTTTTTTGCTTTTGCCACCATTATTAATATATCATTCTTGTGCAAAAATTTGTTATTAGGAAATAAAGAAGAATGGCGTATGGCTTTACTTGTGAGAAGTATATATACAATTCAAGCTCGAAAAATAGTCATTGTTACCTATATATCAAATTTATTTCTTTAATTATTTGTTGCAAATTTGTACATAGTTATAATGTAGATTTAAATGTAATAATTTTATTTTTTATGGGGTAAATGTTCTATTATAAATTCTAGAAATAATTGTATTAATTTCTTATTAGATTTTGATAATTCTTACAAGCTTGAAGAATACGTTATTATTAGCTATGTATCAAAATTTGTTGCTCTTTTTAAAATTAAATTATTGCAAGTTTGTATGTAGTTATAGTGTAATTGAAATAAGACTTGAAGAATACTTTAACATTATCTATATATCAAATTTTGTTATTTTTTTAAATTAATTTGATGCAAGTTAGTACGTAAGTATAATGCGAATTGAAATACAATAATTGTATTTTCTAGGTTAAATTTCCTATTATAATTTTAGGAATAATTATATGAATTTCATATTGAATTTTGGATGATTTTGTACATGTTTTCGAAACAAATGACATCCTTTATATGGTAATGCAAAATACATTGTTCAAATTAACAGTAATTATTAAAAATAATGTTTATTAGTAGAAACATATTTAGAGACTTTTAATTAATTTTTAATCTCTAAAATAAGATAAACATAAAATTAAACCATAAAAAATGGTGGAGGATTTTACTTAAACATACTTTTGTTTATTAAAAAATATATATATTTATTTTACTTTTTCTCTTATTTTTATCTATTTATTTATTTTTATTTTATTTTTATCATAAACTCACACTTCTTCATCTTTCATAACCTCTATACTTAATTAGTACTTATTAGTAATATCTATAACTTCCAACTTTATACCTTCATAACCCCCAAATACTTAATGTTTAAGCTTGTGACATCTTAAAATCACATCAAAATAATATTTCTATCCAAAAATATTTGTTTTGAGCTTAATTGTCCTCTACTTTAATTTTGTAATGCAAAAACTATCGACAAAGACTACTTTGTGTAATTATTTTTATTTCTAATAAGGAGGATACAAAATAAGATATATAAAAGAGCAAAATTGATTTGAATTTTTTTTAATGAAATTATAAGAGCAAGATCATTAATAAAAGTTAGCATAAAAAACAATTCTCGAAAAATTTTAAAATGTGTTTGTGGATACACTTAGCGGCGGGAAATAATCAAAATTATTATGAAGTCATTTTTAAATTTTCAATAAAATATAAATGATGAAAAATATAAGAAAAATTAATTAAGAGAATTCATTTTTGACATTTTGTATAAATTAGTAAAAAGCTAAAGACAAGCTAACTTGATTATGTTAAGATACGATGCTAATTGTTACTGTTTAAAAAAAAATATAAATTAGTAAAAAAGTTAAAGACAAGCTAACTTGATTCTTTTAAGATACGATGCTAATTGTTACTGTTTTCTTAGTGGAATTAAATAGGCAAAGATGAAAAAAATAAAAAATAAAATAAGAAAAAAGGGAGAATCGAAAAATAGTGTTGGAATAAATTCAAAGAAACACAGAATTATAGGAGAGAATTTATTAAGGGAAAAATTAATAGAGATAATTATTTCAAATAAACTTATTACTTAACCATTCATCCTCCATTATAAATATTCTAAATATTTACTTAACTTTCTCTTACACTTTAATTACATGGAAATAATATTTATCGTTAATAATTATAAATATTCCTATTATTTGTGAACAATTTTTTTTATATTTACCTTATTTTAAAAAAACTCAAGAGTCTAATTATAAGCTTTTATTAGATATTTTAAGAACTATTTTTTTAATCATTATAACATAAACCCTTTTATCATTTTTTTTTATAATTGCTCATTTATTACTTATTTTACTATGCATTACCTTTTTTTCTAATTTTTTAGACCTAATTTTGTTAAAGTCTTTAAAATTAAGTTTTCTTAATTTCTTTAAAAAATTAAGTGACGACTCCTTTAAAAATTGATTTCCCTTAAAGTTGAATCAATTTTCAAAAAATAGTTATTTTTCAAACACATAACAGAAGTTTGAGCATAACAATTTCATTTTGTTGGTGTATCAATTTTAGTATCAGTTGTTGATATCAAAGTATAAATACGTCAAATTTAATTTTCGTTGACGGTATATCTTACTTTTCTATTTGCGTGTATACGTATGTACGAATAGACTTTTTTACGTTTTAAAATTATTTGTTCTACTTTTTTTAAGTGATAAGTTGGTGATTTTTTTTATTTATATGTTTGTGTAGTAACTTATCGACGTTGTAAAGTTCGTATGTTCTCATTTTTTGTTTGCGTGTATATGTATGAGCACAAAGGCTTTTCTATGTCAAAAAGTTTTGTTCTACTTTTTTCAATTGATTAGTTTGTGTAGCAATTTATTGATGTTCTAAAGTTCACATGATGCGGTCTAGGTTCTTGTTTTCTGTTTGCGTGTATATGTATGTATGTGCGAATGGATTTTTTTTACTTTAAAAGGCTTTGTTGTTCACCTTTTTCAATTGATAAGTTGATGATTTCTGTTCGTAGTGTTTGGGTAAAATCTGCTTATTGGACAACAAGAAAACTGCCATAAATTTGTCAATATCAATTGTAATAGGAATAAAGTATAGAATATTAATTTATAATGAGGTTAAGAAGGATTCTTTTTGCCGTTAAATTTGTTCTTGCAGGAAAAAAAGGTAGGAAAAGTTTGTAAATTGTTGCATATATATGGTCCCATTAATATCATAAATTAATAATTCTTTAAAAGTACATATATATCTAAGACAATTTAGTGAAATATAATTCTACTGTGTTTTGTTTTTTCTTAAAATTTAAATCTGGTTGAAGCTCATCTCTAACTTTTCTTATTGCATCCCAGAGCTCCGGTGTTGTCTTTTCGAACTGTACCATAAAATTATGAAGAATTTTAAATGTGATAAGTGCTTCCTTACGCGTAACTGGTTCGAAAGGTATAATATCATTTTTCAACTTCATTGCATCTATTGCCTTCTCCAAAATTAACTCTCATGTTATATTCACACGGTCTTGATATTGGAGAAACCACTCATAAACAACCTTCTCCATGTCTGGATATTTTCCTGGCTTGTTCGCTTGATATCCTTTCCTTTTTCTAAGTCAGCCGAAAGATATTTAGTTGATCGTTTGAGTGTGTTTGATATTGTACATTGACTAACTTTCAAATGAAAGTTTTCATTAAGCCACGACTGTAAATCTTTTTGAGTGCATATGGAATAATCTCTTTTGTACTCACATAACACTTTACGTATTTGATCTGTCATTGTTGATTTTGTGACACCTTTTAAATGAGAAGCCATTTTTGGATATGGTTTAAAGAAATTTTCTATGTTGCTTATATAGTTTTTTTCTCACCATCATACATCGAATGTTTTTAATAAAAATACAATGAATAATAATTGATTATTAAGAAACAATGAACATTATGTATAATTTTATAATGAATGATTGAATTCTTGAATTTCTTTACAATGAATCATCTAACAAAAAAATATATTACAATGAATCATACACATACATTGTACTTTATGTATAATAAATTTAATATTTACGTGAAATCAATAAATATGATACATAAATTAGTAAGATACACTGATTTTGATGTATTCATTGTACTTTATGTATAATAATTTTTTTTGTGAAATCAATAAATATGATACATAAATTAGTAAGATACAATGATTTTGATATAATCAAAATTAACCTTCATTAAATCTCAAACTATTCTTTAAATTAATAAATATAATAATATCTCTATAAAATAATAAAATTTCATGGTCCCACCTATATTAATTTATAGAGGTTTTACTGCTTCCTGGCCAGTTCAAGTCCATAATATTATTACCAATTAATTAAATAAACCTAACACAAAGGGGTGGTGGCGCAGTTGGCTAGCGCGTAGGTCTCATAGCTTCTGAGTAATCCTGAGGTCGAGAGTTCGAGCCTCTCTCACCCCATTAATCCTTTTTTTTTTTACTATATTGATGGGCCGGAAGATCTGTAATTCATTGATGGCCCAATTGTAAAATTTCTAGACCCAGCCCATGTAAACTTGAAACACTTAGCAACTGCAGTTTGGTCTCTCCATTTGGTTCATAGATTTCCTTTTTACACACTGCACTATCCTCGGGTGGTTGAGCGTTATCGTGAGCTAATTTTTGTTGCTGAATGTTCCATTTTCGTTAGAGAAATCATTAGTATCGATATCTAAAATAATAAGGAATTTGAAAAGGTCACCTTCTTCTATTTAAAATTGTAAGTGATCCTAGAAGACCATTTCTTCTGTTATAACTAAAGTAACATTTGTAATTGGCTATAAATTAAATCTCCTCAACTTTTGTTACAACAACTACAAAATTTTGTTCTCCAATCCCCATAGCAGTACTCAAGACATTCCATCCACTCTATGAATCCAACCGGCCTTTTTATTGTACAAGAGATTTAAAGATTTAATTATATACTATGATTTCAAGGAGGAAAAATTAATTTGAAGCTTATGAATTTTGATTTCTAATTTTTTTAAGTTACTGAATTCTAAATTAATAATTGATATATATTTTAATAGATTTCTTCAGACACATACAATTTTTTTATCTTAACTTATTAAGTCCTGCTTTACTCGTAAGATATACTCTAGCTCGACACCTCAGCCCCATCTAATTAATAACTTTTTCCACCCATCCAAGTGCGTACTTGCATGCATATGATGATCAAGACTACAATTCATCCATTATCCTTAGCCTTGACATCAGACATTTTCCAAATATGGTAACTATTATAATTACTTGTGTTTCTTTATGAGTTCCATCTGATATTGGTTGGTGTATTCTTAAATGCTTTGGCTGTTTTTTATATTTTAAACTCCCACGATTCTGGGTACTTATTACTTCCCATGTCTGTTTATAATCATCAACTTCGAGAGAAGTGAATTGAGTAGTTAATATATTTAGGATCTCACAATAGATCCTCAAAGTCAAAACCTAGGATTCGTTTGGTTTGATTTATTATTAGATCAAATAAGATTGTGGTGGAGTGGTAAGTACTTTATCCTTAAATATAGGTCTCGAGTTTGAGTTCCGGATTTAGTCAAGCATCAATATGGGTACTGAACACCGAATGAGAATATTTTATTTAAATATCCAAATTAAGCATTGTTCCAATTGAACATTTAATCAATTACTAATAAAGTGTTTCAACTAGATATTTTTTATTCAAATTTTGAAATTATTTTTGTGTGTGGTGTCGTTCGTCTATTAGATTGTTAAGTTAACCACATAAAATATGTTATCTGAATGAATTATACACATTTGCCTCAATTAGTCGTAAAACTCCAGACTTGTTCTACTTGAGGTTGATGTGTATAATTAAAACAAATGACGTATTTCATTTGGTTAACTTAACTATCTAATAGACGAAGCAATCTGTACAATTTCATTAGAAAAGTTATTTTTCTCATTTTTAAGGAGCTTATTTTCCTAAAAAAGATACTTTCTATAATATTTAACCAACCAAATATCAAAAAACCGAAAAATATTTTGAAGACACCCTTAAAAGAAAGAAGTAATGACCCGTTTGATCGTGTGACAAGACTACTTGCCATTGTGGGCTAAACTAAACACATTGAATGTTGGTGAAGAATAAAAAGCACATGGAAACAAGACTATTAGTTAATCGATCCCACTCTGCTCTACCAAAGGTGTGAATAAAATGAACATTTTTTATGAGTAGCAAAATTAGTTCACGAAGAAGACATGACTGCTCCATCCTGTTTAAGTTTGGGTGGGTCGATATTCTCGCTTATTTTAGTCGAATTTGTTTAAATTTGGGTTAATATATACTTTAAATTAATTCATGAAAAATCTTGTTAAATATTTTAAAAAGATGCTTTTTAAAATTTATTATATTATATATAGTTATAATAAAGAAAAAATAGTTTTATTAGATACAAAACAATATAAAAGAACAAACAAAGAACCTAAAACTTAGTTTGTGCAATTTGGTACATCTTATTTCAACCCAAGTAATTTTTGGGTGGTCAAACCAATTTTGGCCTACTTAAATCAAGTCAACTCATCAATTTGACACATCTAATTTTCGGGTCATTGACACTTATGTCCTTGTTTTTTTTGTTGGTCTTTTAACTTATCACCCGCTTAAAAAAAAATCTTTTTTCGCGGGACGGTTATGTATATCCCACTAGGCAGATCTTAAGTCGCTAAAGGGAAAAATGTAAAAACATGAAATATGAGTGGCAAAAGTTAAAGACCAATCCATTTTAAAGATAATTGACATACTTATTTGCTAATTTTCATGGTGACTTCTATGTTTGGCGAGTAAAGTGTAAAGTAGAAACACTATATGACAATTGACAACTTAGAATATTATCTTCGATACAAAATAATGACTTTGATTCATCAATTTCATGTCCTTGTTTGAGAAAAGAGTAAATGTAACAATCACTTACCATGTTTAATTTTTTGAGGAAAGTGTCAAGATCTGTTGCTGGTTAATGCCCATATGATTCAATGTACACATAAAATTAATTTAAATTACATTAGACGTCACACATATGATATATATGATGCAAAAGAAAGAAACCACATGGGTAGTATACTTGAATTATTGTTTTCTATGACTAAAAAAAGGATAGGAATTAAGAGACGGCCTTTAGGGACCCCCATGCCTACACATACACAAGCTTCTTTGTCACTAAGAAAACAGTTTGCCTTGTAAATTAAACACTGCACATGCAACTTTTGAGAACCTTGAGGCTATGATAGGGTGGACAATGGGCCTTTATTTCCATGTCTACGTTTAAATCAATTCTTTTTTGTACGTCTATAGATGAACCTTAATATGTAAATAAAATTCTTTTCGTTTTAAGAAAGAAAAAAAAAAGGTTCAATAACTGGCAGAGCCTGTTAGTAATCTTCATCAATTAGAGAATACATTAATTCATAACCAAAAATATAAATGAGTAATGTTTGTCAATAAAGTATGCTTTGAAGTTTGAACTATGAACGTAATTTTGAAGTACAGAAATTACCATAAATTCTCTATTTCTCAATATTTTTGTTATGGAGTAGAAACTTCAGTATGACTATGAACTATAAACTTAATTAAATTAAATTTGATAGAAACGGAAAATCAAGCATCATTAAAATGTACTTGCAGCTTATGGCTCAATTGTTATTCTTCTTTCAGCCAAACAGAACACGCCACGTAACATTATATAGAACATTTTAACTTGATTGATTAAATAGACCAAGTGGGAGCGAAAGGAACAAATTCTAAAGGTCGGTAACTAAAATAACTAACAATAATGTATTCGAGTAAGACTGACAAATTTCTAGGTTGTATAACCGAAGTGCATGTGACGTTTTAGATGAATCTCATGAGAGAAGAAAGTAAAAAGTTTTATAAAACATAACTCAAGTTCACTTAGTATACATATTTTTAAAGCTAGATGTAGCGTATTTTAGATGAATTTAAAATGTAGCCAAGAAACATCACATTCCTAAATAGATAGAGCTTATTAATTAGTGTCTTTAACGAATTGGCCAAAATTGAGAAAGTCAAGAATATGTTAAATAAATAAATAATTTGAGTAGTGAGTGGTAATGAGTGTTGTGTGAGTCAAAATCACTTGATGAGTCTCCATCCCTGCTACTATATAATACTTAAATGTTATTGGCACATTGCTAACAAAATAGATGTTGATTCAACTTTCTCATAATACCATTCACATTGCTTTTTTATTAATTAACAAACTTTTTTTCTTTCTCTTCTTGATAATATTTTAAAGACCTGCCAAGCTACTTCTTCCCTTAGAAAGGCTTAGGCTTCGTCAAATTTAATTTCAATTACTAAGTATGATTATATTTAGTTTCAAATCTTAATTATTTATATTTTAATTATTGAGTAGCTTTTTTTGTGTTATTGATTAAGGCGTATAACAAAATTTTAAGACCATTAATAAGTTATTCGTTCAATAATTTCTGCAACGATGACATTTCACAACGACTGATCCATGATTACTTTGTTATCGATTGTTTGTCGTCACTCACTATAATCAACTAAAATCGTTGTCATTCATTATTATCAATTACCATCATAAATAACTATTACTATTAATCATCACAGCCAGTCGTAATATAACATCTATTACTTACAATAATCACCATAATTTAATTGTTATCACCAATCACTATATCGTATATCACCATCATCATATCATCAATTATCGATATCATTCGCTACTATTACTGTCAGCTACTACCCACAGTAACTACCAACCAATACTACCGGTAGGGGTACGCATAATACAATCATACCGATATTGAAATTTTTGATTCTATAATTTGGGCTGTGTGAATGGTAGAAAATTGCCAATTTAGTTCCACTTGATAGAACTTGTTAATCGTAAAGCCATAGGACCGACAACACACAAAGGTCTCTTTCTGAATTATTGTTTCAACATGCTTGAAGGGTTAGGTCCAATGCACAATCATTATATATGGTTGATCCATAATTTCATCAAATTAAAATAAATCACGAAGGGGTTTATTATTATTTATTTAGATATTTTAAAAAGTCACAAATTGACCCAAGATTCTTACGCTGTATACTTAGTGCTATACAGATAGACAAGTTTACATAGTTCTTGTGAGGAAAAATTAAAAATAAAAATAGTTGAAATGACAAAGTTGCATATGTAAAACCGCGTACAAATTAAAGCAATTCTTTCGATGATTCTAATGTTATCATTGCTGACTTTTACGTAACTAATTTTGTCCTTTTTCATGCATATATAAGTAATAATAATAATAAATCAGAAATATATTATTTATTTATAAAGAAAACATTGATTTGTTCCTTTTTCTTTTAGTTATTTTACAACTTGGCCATCATGTTAGCATTAAAGGAGGACATACATCTTGTTTTTCTATACATAGTAAAGTAATATTTGTAAAGTCCTCCACTTAGCTTTCTAATGTTGTTACTAGGGGTATCGACGATTTTTATCAATATCGATTCAAATTAAAAAATTAAATTAAATTTTATTTGATTTAATTTTATATTTTTAAAAATTGATAATATTTGATTTGTTTTGATTAATTTGTTCAAACAAAATTGAATATTATATACATATTTTTTATAATTATATATACATAATATATTATTTTTAAAAATAATTGTTTATGCGGAAAATGTAACACTCTAATGAAAAGGAGCAAGGTATGATCCCTCATTAGTTGTGTAGCGATATCAGTAGCTTATGCATTATTCGACAAGTTCATGTTGTTTAGTATATTGGATTTGCTAACCATATAAGCAAGACATAATTGAAGTTCTGGTATAAGAATTATAAGATGCAAAATGGCACGTAGACAATTCATTTCCTTTTTGAATGAATTATTATCTTTTTTTTATTGTTTGAATGAATTATTTCTTTTATTTTCGTATATGATTAAACTGAACCGAATCGAAAACGATAAATGTATGGAATATTTAGTTTGATTTTAATAATGTAAAAATTAATTCTAATTTTGATCAATAACCGATCAAAACCAACCCATAAACACCCTGATTGTTACATAACATAACGAAACCAAAACACATGAGGTGCCCCAACGTACCATTTTTATGTCATGTAGATTTTGGTACGTACATCATGTCAAATAGAAATTTCAAATTAGTTGTCGATTAAGAAATGATCCTGCAGTACATGTGAAATAGTTAGTCGATTCATTAAGAGGAAACAATTTAAACTATATAATATACTGATCTATTCAAATTTAATGACTTGACTAGTACTGCTAATCCAATTAGATCTATCCCTTCAATAAGATTTTATTTTCATAATTAATATTATTATATTAATAATTGTGTGTTAATTTTTGAGTTCAAATGCATATGAAAGAAGCAAATAATTAAGAGAAAAATGACGCGTAAAGACTTTAATTTAATCACTACAAAACAAGAAAACCCATACTTAGGTTGTCCATCTTGCTCCCTACTAAATACTAATAATATTTTTAAACCCACCTTCTTAGATTTGATTGTTATAAAAATAAAATGTTTCCTCAACAGTCAAAGATACAGAGTGGCAAAAAAAAATCCACTTGAAAGTTCACTGTTGACTTTCCACTATTTTTAAAAATTATTATGTCTCTTTTTAATCATTCTAACTCTAAACTTAATCTTTTTAATCTTGCGGGTTACCTAAAAAACTTACTAGTATACTAATTAAAGAGCCACTTTTTTTTTCCCACCCGGTAAAGGTAGTCCGACTAAATTCGGATTCGCGTCGGAAAGTCCACATTGGAGGGTAAAGCGCTCCCTAACAAAGTCGACTCCGTACTCAAGGGGCTCAAACCCGAAACCTCTTGATTAAGGATAAATGAGTACTTACCACTCCACCACAACCTTTGATGATTAAAGAGCCACTAGCAATTGAAAAAAAAGGGATATTATAACAACCCAAAGGCCAAAGGTTTGTTTTGTCTTTACCAATTTTCTGGAAGAAATTATATTTCTAGGTAATTCACAAATAAATAGAAGAAAATAATCTTTTATATCAAGTAAAAATGATCATTTCTGATAAAAAATAAAACTGTACAACTAAAAAAAGAAAATGTAAGCGACCACGAGACTGAGTCTAACTAATTTTGGGTTACTTTTTTCAATTCTTGAATTTGTAATTATCATCTATTTATACTTTTGAATGGACAAATGACCATAAAATGTCAATGTAATTTGTTCATAATAAATTGCTATGAATGTGGGAAAACGATAAGAAAAAGAAGAAGAAGATACGATACAACTTATGTGTGCATTATCTTAATAATTTGGTTCGAGTCCTTTCAACAATAAACTGAAAATTGTACTCTTTTTTTTTTTTCTTCAACAAGAAAATTGTACAATTTATATCATTCCATTGCCAAACTAGAAAGGTAGGTCACTTTTGTCGGTGTACATATATTAGTTTTTTTTATATAAAATATTATTTTTTAGTTTACAGTTTTTAATGAAGCTCATTTAAACCAAATGTCATTTATGGGAACAATTTATATTACCCTGAGTAGTACTATTTCATTGGTTAAAGAATAATATTCATAATGAGTTCTTTTAATTTCTTTTTTCCCTTTTACTAACTTTTTTAAGTAATGAAGTTATTGATTTTGAATACAAAGTCAAACTAACTGATTTTTAGTGTTAAATTATATATATTATTGGACATCCCAAAATTGTATAGTGGATAAGAAAAGATGGACAGATGGAGTAATTTTTTCATTAGGATAAATTAATTATAGTAATTCTTTTCATTAGTATAGATTAATTATACTCCTATTTTTAGTAAGATTCATTAATTATTGGTGTATGTCCTACCATTCCAAAGCCTAGTTTGACTGGGATTTTTCAAACCAAAAAACACACCTAATGGCAAGTCATAGAATACACACCTATTGGTCAATGAAGCTCATCAAAATTTTTTGAACTCAATAACGTGTTATCTCAAGTCCATATCATGTCTTCTAATATTTTTGCACACCCAAAAAGATATAATAGGTTTAATCATAATTCACACTATTTGTATAAACTACGTACGTTAACCCCTCGTTTAACGTAGACTAGCTAGGCAAAATTTGACAATACCTTGAGGAAGCTTTTAGACATATTATTAATATTAATATTTGTTGTAAATTGTGGTTGCTAATTATCCATTTAATTCATATTGCCACAAACAATATCTTTGAGAAATACAAATAACGACTCTTCATGTTAGGTAAAATGTAGCAACACAATTTCTATCATTGGTATTGAAAAGTTAAGGATGAAAACGAAAGTACATTTACTGGACACTTTATAAGTGTCCTATTATTTTCCATTAATGGAAAGAGTGAAAGGACCATCAAATTTCCCTCATTAAACATATAGATTCAATTACTCCTACTTGTTAAATATAAAAATATTTCCTAAGAGCTATTACATTGTTTAAATGCAAGAACAGGTAAAGAAATAGATCTTGGCCTAATTTAGTCTCAAAAATTAGTTTACGATAATAATAATAAAGATTGTCTTAGTTCATGTAAGACAACCATTCATTTCTTTTTCATCTAATGTGAGATTTTACAAAAGAGCAAGAAATTTATATGTGAAACACAAATCTTCTTAATGTTTATGGTCTTTATTTGCTGAAAAGTCTGCAAATTCGTTTGTATCTCTCGAGTCGTGTTTAATAGTGATTTCTTGCAAATACTTATAATCTTTGATAATAGACCTCAGAGGGGTAAAATTGTACGTCCCCCCTCTTTTATAAGTCTAATATAAAGAAATCTGTCTCGCTCCATTTTCAAATCTCTATATCCAATTCTCTTGCTAATTTTAGTCCTTATTTGATGCTCCATAATTTCATAGTAGGGCTTGAGGTCGACTCTTAATTTACTTTATTTCAATTTGGGGGATCACATTTTCTTATTAACTCAGTCCAGTTGACTCAATCCAAATTCAGTTCAACTCGTTTAGTTGATACCTCTAATTTCAATATTCACTTACATTATCATTTTTTTAAAATCTTACGAAAGCAACATATCTAGTTTAGGCCCTCACTTTGCTACCAATATTTAATTTAATCAATCAGTTTACCTTGATTGGGGGAGAGAAATTCAACTAATTTATTTTCAAACTCAAAGAAAGTGAAACACCGACAGTGTTTTATATAATTAAATGGAGTAGTACAAAAAGGAATTTTACTTTTGTCGATCGTTCAATTTTCGAGGTATTAGAATAAGAATTAACAACAAAATGAAATGAAGGTTAGTTAAATCAAGTTCGTTTATCGATAAACTCAGATTTTAATTAAAATTAAAACCCGTGAATTATATTTGTCAGATTAAATTCCAATAATGAGCGCTGATATCCTACGGCGCGCCCCACTGTAACTTTTTTGTAGAACCAGCCGACACGTTAGCTACGGCGCTTCACCGACACCACAAACGCGGCTGGCTTAAATGGACCCCACCAACGAATTTATTAATTAAATATATGAAAATCCCGTGTCTCTATATGAATGCATGTGACTTTTCTGAATAAATTCTTTTGTTTCTACACATCTCTGGTCTGATTTTTTTTTTCTTATAAATAAAACTGTGAAAACGTAGTACTTATTTATTAAAATAATAAATAATCACTTCTCAATACTAATCTTGTCTCAATATATAATAAAATAGAATTAAATCTGGTGGGAATTATACTCTTGTGGCCTCCTTATTAAGTTCCAATAATTGCGCTTTAAAGTTTAAATTTCATGGCAAAACAACAGATTCGCTTAATTTGGTTAAAATGTAAACAACACACAATTTGGTTAAAATTTGCATCACTAAATAAGATTGGAGTATACATTAATTTTCATACATGGAATATATTGTTATCGTATATATTACGAGCATTCAAGTGAACTGATATTTGGAAACTAATTAGAGTTGAAATGCAATACTTTGATATAATTATATGTAGTGTAACAATAGGCATTACTATGTTCTGATTATAGTATATTAATTGTCTCTTTTTTTTCCGCAGTTCATAAGAAATTATAAATGTCGTTTGGTGTGAGGGATAAAAATAAATAGTGATGGGATAAAAAAATTGTATTTTGTTTGGTTGCCATGTTTGGGATAACTTATCCCACCATTTATATCATAGTGATGAGATAAGTTATCTCATATACATGGTGGGATAAGTTATCTCAGGATAACTAATCCTGGGATAACTTGTTCCCAACCAAACGAAGGGTATAGTTTTATTAGTTTACCTCTCTTAATTATTATTTTTTATGGAACTTTACAAATTTATGAATTAATAATTAAAACAAAATGAAAAATTTAGTTAATTTTTTTCTTATCTTATAAATAATTCAGAATACTATTTTTTTAACATTATGAACAACTAATAGAAAAACGAAAAGTGTACAACCATAATGGTCAATCAATTCCCTTAACTCTTTGAGATGGACTATTCTATTTTAACCTCGTCTTTTCTTTCTCCCATTTAATGCCACTAATAAGACCATCAAATGGTTCATTCATCTGACCGCAAATGTCACTTTTAATTTTGCATATTTTTTCACTAGTCACACTGAATTCTTTCGTTTTTCATGATGAAAAATAAAAATTATACTAGTGTTGTAAAATATAAGCAATATACAACAAATAGTATAAATAAGATATATGGGAGTAAAATATAGAGATCATCTTATTCAAATGTCTTCTTGTCTCTCATGTGTGTCTTTTACAATGGTGAATGAACAACCCTATTTATAGATTGAAAAATCATTCCAAAAGTCACCATATTAAGTATCATAATAAATAGATACATTCTTATCCAAAAAGGTTCATAGAACCTAGGAAATACACATAAATGATAAGTATAAGTTTATGGATAAAATCAATGGAGAATCCACTTAGTTCAATGAATTTATAACACTCCCCCTTAGATGTCCATAGATAACGTGTCTCGTTAAAACCTTATTAGGAAAAATCCAATGGGGAAAAGCCTAGTGAAGGAAAAAGAGTGCACACATCTCATAATACGCCTTGAGTGCTGCCTCATTAAAAACCTTACCAGGAAAACTCAATTGGGACAAAACCATGGTTAAGGAAAAGAGTACAGCGCGTATTTCACTCCCCCTGATGAAAGCTTTACTTGATATCTTGGAGACGATGTATTTCAATCTCATATCTCAACTTCTCAAATGTTGATATTAGCAACACCTTAATAAGTAAGCCTGCAAGATCATCACTTGAACAAATCTGTTTGAACTTCTATCTCACCATTTTGTTAAAGATCACGTGTGAAGAAGAACTTTGGTGAAATGTACTTTGTCCAGTCTCCTTTGATATATCATTCCTTCAATCGAGTTATACATGCATCACTATCTTCATACATGGTGGCTGTAATATTTCTTTTCAAAGAAAAATCACACAGTTCCCGGCATCTGCATAATCAATAGTCTGTATGTGCACCCATTGCACTAATACATGGTTATTTTCAATCATTTTCATGAGACCAAAATTGATCTTTCTTTATGTTAAGCAATCTCACAACCATTAGGGACTCAATTGAATTGCTTTAAATCTTTCATGAATTTTCATATAACCTTCATCTTCTAGCTAGACATGAAAATCATTTATTACACATATTCAAGTATTTCATCTATTGCCAGACTGAAACAAGCCTCATTGCATCCACCACAGGAGAATATATCTACATTTAATAATGTCAGGACTTTTGCGAAAATTATTTATGCCCCAAGGCACAAACCGTACTTTATATCTTACAGTTATACTTTCGCATAATGATTAATTTGTACCCCACTGACATTATATCTTGATCCATAGACTATAAGTTCAAAACAACACTTTTGAAAGTGAAACATAATATACTTGAATTGTGTATTTCATTTGGCCAATCATTTATCTGTCTACATTATATGACAGATTTGAATTCAAGATCCTCGTCATCATTTGTAGCATTGAGAGCTACTTCATATCAAAGATATCGTCGACGGTCTTTTGACTCGATTCCAATACGACATAACTTATCGAGATCTCTTCATATTTCATTATTTCAGGTACCTGAATCTTTGCCAAGATTTCTCTGAAGTGTTATGTCAACCGTGCATTCAAACTTTAGATGGAAATTATTTGGTTCCTGACCCTGAACCAATTATGATGGGGAAACCTTGTTGGCTTGATGCATACATGTGTTGCTGCATGTTAAATAAACCCATCTCGTACCACATCTTATTTGGGAGTTTTGTTCTCATATCCATGGTTTAACTATAATTGGAGGCATACAATTTCTGCTAAACCAACCAGCATTATCAATATAATTTCATAGTTTGGAACTGTGCTCTTAATTTAACAATTCGAGCAAACAACCTTACAAAAATCAATTTGTAAGTTGACAACAAAGCACATGTGACCATCCCATAGATGCATCTATCATATAGTTGCAAACGGTCCACATGATAGGTGAATGGGCTCATATTCACCTTTTTATATGTTTCAAAAATCTCAGGGAGTACAATCTCAACCTTAGCTGGTACAAATGATCATTTTATCATGAGAACAAGCAATAAAAGAGAATTATTGAAGAATTTTTTATTTCTTTATCATATAAGCCACATGAATTCTCAATTATATTTGCATCACATTTAAACCGGAATGGCCAACCGGTCATGCCAACTGATTTTTATTTTTCTCAAACTTTATGTAAAGGTGAGTTGTGACATATATCATTTTTCTCAAACCTCCCATAGAGGTGAGTGGTGGCATATATCCAATCCATAATGATTTTATCACATCTTGACTCATTCTCTTTCAGAATGGTCGAGCATTCACGATGCTTATCACACGTCACATTCTCTTCAAGAAATGGACTAATCATTTATATGTGCTTCATAAATTTGCAGTATAAGCACATTGTCATGCCTTTAAAATTTATCATTTTTGCATGACCCACCTCAATATCACTTTGAAAAGTCAAGTGTACCACCACTTTATCTTCCTTTCTTTTGATGGAAGACTTTTATATTATTAAGTCGCACAACGACCACTGGTCTAATGACATACCATTATGATGATAAGAATTACCTTCACAGTTTGAAGGCCTATTTGAAGAACCCACAATGTTCTTCCTTTCATAATTACCATAATGATGACTATTATAATTTTGTCCAACCACGCCCTTATTCATACATTCAATCACTTGTCATCTTTCAGACTTATTA
The DNA here is from genome assembly GCA_029582245.1 of Solanum etuberosum. Classification (NCBI taxonomy): domain Eukaryota; kingdom Viridiplantae; phylum Streptophyta; class Magnoliopsida; order Solanales; family Solanaceae; genus Solanum; species Solanum etuberosum. Next base: position 29,461 of record JAJONR010002254.1, on the reverse strand, counting down.
TTTACTGCTACACATTCATATGATAGAATGGAGCAATTGAGTGGATTTCAAACTTATCATGTACTGCTACAACATTCTCTTCAGGGAATGGAGCAAATTCAATGGGATGAATTTCATGACTTTTCATCAAAGTCTTAGTCACCATTATATCATCACTATGGTGCATTGACTCAAACTCAATCTCTTACCCATATAAGACGTGTTAGGCCATAATTCTATGGGACTTGAACCCAATCCTTATCATCATGGTGCATCAAAACTCAAATTGATGTCTTACCCTCTTGGTGCGATAGAACATGAATTTACTGTCTTACCCTCAAACATTTTTCATTATAGTGTATACGGATTTTAACCCGATGTCTTATTTTATTTTATTTTGATGCGATGGGACTTGAATCCACCGTCTTACCCTTAACCAACGGTATAATAGACTGAAGTACAACATGACTCGCCATTTGAGTCTTTCAAAATAATCAAAATAATATTCAAATTCATGCTACTTAAACTTTATACCTTCTTCCATTTAAGGAATTTTGTAGAGCATGTCATATTCAACCGGTAGTAGTATATGTCTTTGGTTCCTGGTCAATGTTAGTGACCGAACACTAATGTATTCTAAATCATAAAAAGATTCTAAAAAATACATACCTGATTTTATGCATATTATACCTTGATTCCAGTAGTTATTATTTTTCCTTTTTGATTCTCATAACGAGATCAACCAAAACATGAGCTAAAAAAAAAAAAAACTCAATCTCAATTGGCTAGAGTCTCGTGTTGATAACGTGTTGTAAAATATAAGCAATATACTACAAATAGTATAGACAAGATATATGGGAGTAAAATGTAGAGATCATCTTATTCAAATGTCTTCTTGTCTCTCATGTGTGTCTTTTACAATGGTGAATGAACAACCCTATTTACAGGTTGAAAAATCATTCCAAAAGTCACCATGTTAAGTATCATAATAAATAGATACATTTTTATCCAAAAAAGTTTATAGAATCTAGGGAATACACATAGATGATAAGTATAAGTTTATGGATAAACTAAATGGACAATCCACTTAGTTCAATGAATTTATAACAACTAGATCATTATTCAATATCCAAGATGTTGGTACATTTTAAAAAATATTTTCTTCGTTTATTTTTAATTGTTCATTTTTAATTTGTATTCTTAAAAAAAAAATGTTTGGTATGAATTTTTATCATAATATTCATATTAATTGATTGAATCTTGAAAAATAATTAGAGAACATAAAAATAAAATGCTTTTGATATTCTAAAAGTGACTAGTACGTAAAAGTAAAAATATAAATGTTATTCTCTCTAGTTCATAATAATTAAATTTGTAAGGCAATGTACACTTTTATTAAACAAAAAAAATTAGGATATAAATTGAACATCACTTTCCCTTTTTATCTTTCTAATTATCCTCAAACTATTTCTGAAAATAGAAATAATTCAAAGTAAACCATAAATATGAACAATTAACTCTTTTGAACTTATCAATTAAAAAAATATAAATGAAGGGTAAAATTAAAGAAATTTTCAACAACTCTCTTGACCATTAAACTATTAATTTATTTTGAACATTGAAAAAGGGCTTATAAATTTAATTATTATGAACTATCGATAGTAATGATATAGTAGACAAGTAAAAATTACCGAACATAGTATATCTCTATCGGTTGTTTATTTTGTTAAATCGACAACCAAGCTATTCACTTTTAGTTATGTTTCCTTTCTTTTTATTTTTTATCTGGTGTTTGATATTCACGACAGAATTTGACTAATTAATTTAAATTCGCATTACGTAAGGTGGGGAAGCACTGAAACTTCTACTAATTATTTTTTATATATTTAAAACTCATAATTGAGACTTATAACAGAGAAGAACAATTTTATTCACTGCATCAAATCATTTGATATATATTTCCCTTTCTTCTTTATTCCCCCCAAAACAAGTTGGAGAAAACTTATGGACCAGTCCTAGCTAAGATGTGGAGAAGTTTGTCGGCCAATAAAATTGAACTAAATCGACCGTAAATACTAAATCATCATAAATCATAAATTCAGCTAGATGTGATTAATTAATAAGTACAACAAAAGACAATCTTGTTAAAGAAATAAGCATTTTTAACTAATTATTCCTACTTTACTCTTTTGATAGAGACAGCAATAAGTAAATGCCTTAATTGTCTCTACAATATATACACTACAATCTATATCAATTTAATTCGTGGCTTTTTTGGGGGGTTGAAATGAAATCATATGGTCCGTCCATCCATTCTTACTAGTTTAATACTTTAAAAATAATTTTTTAATAAATTAAGGGAAAAAGTTATTTTTATTTATCCTTAACATTAGTTATCTATCCTCAAAATTATTTTTCAAAACTTAATATTAGTATACATCAATTAATATAAATATGATAATAAATTAAAAATACTCATATTAATTATTATTTTTTAAGCGACGTGGTAAACCTACCTAAAGTGAGAAAAGATACAAAAGGGGTGGGACAAGTATGACTAGGATTCACGGATATATAGTTGTACAAGAATATAAATATATAGTGGTAGTAAAGCCCTTCAAAGCTATATAGTTAAAAGTGCAAATTTTTTACTTTTTTTTATAGTACAAGATATTTGATCTGCTTACCTATGAAAGGGGATAGGAATTTGTATTTACCAAAAAAGTCTGCTGTTATATATATTCATCATCTTCTCGATTTTAACATTAATTTTGTGGAGCCTACTGCCTCCTTCCATCCCCATCACCATAGCTATGATGCTTTAGTAAATTTAGAAAGGAAGATCAACCTGAGTCGTAGTGCAATTGTGAGACTGTTTTATTCTTTATAAATAACAGATCTCAGGTTCGAATCTTGATGTTGGGAGCGTCATCCTTAAATGAGCCCTGCAGTGCGCAGGGCCTTGCCGTGTGCGATCGACGTTGGGCCTGCAATGCGCAGCTGAATCTTGCTGTATGCGATTCGAATTTAGCAAGAACTCCAACGTGGGATTCACACATCAAGTGGAGAACTAATCACACATCAGGTGGAGAACTAAAAGAAAAGAAATTATAGAGGGATGCTTTTTATTTTTATTTTTTAAAGTCAATTCTTTAAATATTCATCTAAGTAAATTTCTTAAATGTCAAAAAGAACAAAATGAAACTTTTGTAGTTCCTTTATCATCATCAAAAGATGTTCTGCTGTGGCTAGAATTGTTTATGGTTAGAGTTGTTCCTTTCCTTAATTAGATGTCTCAGTTTTGAGCTATATTTATAAGAAAGATTTTGATAATAAACACTTAAAATCCTACATGGTACGAATTTAAATTAATCAAACTTTAATATAGATTCTAAAAACTTGATGTACGATGATCTTACCCTCACCATGCATAACAACTGTACCACAACTTACTCCTTGTAAACTACCCACACTATTGTCATTTTTCTTTTATGGTGAATTTTTTATCAATTAATGTCATATAATTTATACTATTATTGTATCTAATTGGTCCATTCTACTCCCATATTATCTATGCATAGACAAAAAAAATAAAAAATAGATAGGTAAGTAAAGACAATATGAAGCTGCAAATCCGGCGTAAGTTGCTATCAAAATCCAGATCTACTCTTAAATTCTCATACCCAAAAGTCTTTTGATAATGGTTAATTATAGAATTTAAGTTGTACAATAATTTATTTTACATTATTAATCTAATTTTATTTGTATTACAAATTAGGTACTATTTTTAACTTGTTATAAATGAGTACTTTAACATTTTTTATTAAATAAAAAATACTTCTCAATTTACATAGTTTTTTAAGGAGCTTGTCAAAATTAAAAACATATCCTTATTTTGAAACAGAGAAAGAACTACCTCGATTTCATATTACTTGTTCCTTATTGACACATATCCTTTAAGAATTTTTTAATTAAATATATATTTTATTAAACTGACCTTATTAATGATATTTTTGAATCCTAATTTGTTTACTATTCTCTCTCCATTCACTTTGATTGATCACTATTTCAAAATTAGATTCATTTTTTACTTATCACTTTTGATACAACAAGAAAAGTTAATTTTTTTTTGTTCTAACTAATATTAATTATTCATTCTCCAAATTATTTTCGAGATCTAAAATTATACATCAATTAGTATGTGTATTACAGTAAAACACTCATATTAATCTTTTTTTTCATGTAAAGATTAAGTGGACAAGTAAAAAGTAAATGAAAAAGAATACTATTTTTTGGTATAAAAATCATGTAAAATAAAACAGATCTAGTAGTAAATCTTACTCCCCTAATTTATTAGGGTTCTTAATTTACTTTTATTATTAATTATAGTTATTTTTAAATACAGTTTTCAGAATATCAATATTATTTTCAAAATAGTAAAATTAGTATTTTACATGTTGTGTCAAATAAAGATGGACGGAAGGAGTAAGAATAAAATTAGTTAGTGATAATTGATATAATGGTCTTCACCCATCCGTTGAAATTAAGACGAGTAAGTGAGTGAGTCGGTTCCTTCTAATTGCGTCACTTTCAACAAATCTTTAAATAATGAAGAATTACAGTTGCTATTTGAACTCTCTACTCTACTAATCACTTTCTCTCTCTACTTTAACTGTACTCTGAAATGTGTATACCAATTTCACAACATATAGCTTCTTGGTTAATTATTTAATTAGTAGTACTATTAACTACTACAACGTATTAATTAAAAAAATTAATTATTTTATTTTCATAGACCTCATATATAGCCTTTCCAAGAAGAGTAGATTGAAAGAGTGATTTTTTTTTTTTCTTTCGTTTTCACGGGTGAGCACCTGTAGTGATTGGATCCATACTTCTACTGCATTATATTCTCAACCCCTTTTCTTTCTCTCTCTATTTTTTTGTTCTTTCTCTCTCTAAACAATCCAAAATTTGTTTCGAATGTGAGAGAAGAGTGGGAGCTCAAGTTCAGGAAGAAGACTGGGAATTCTTGATTTGTGGGAATTTGATAGAAAGTTGAAAGCTTTTTTGCTATTAAGAAACTGGGTTTCATTTATTTTTTGGTTTAAGGTATTCAAAACCTTTCTTTCTTAGCAAATTGTAACTATTTCTGGGTTTTTTTTTCTTTTTTTCGTTGGTGGGTTTTGTAAAAAGATTCCATTTTTGGGTTCTACTTATTGAATTGATCTAAAATGGGAAATGGGGTGTATTGGGTTTTTTTAGTTTTTTATTTCTGTGTTTGTGTAGTATACTGAACTGACTTTACTTCCATTTCTACTCAACTAAATCTCATATTTTACTTGGTGGATAAGGAAAGAACTTGTTTACACTGTTTATAGTGGCATAAGCATTTAATGTTTTAGTAGAATGTATCTGCTTTTGTTCAAATGTTTCTTGAAGTTGTAGTTTTTTATTGTTTTTGTAAGTAATACTGTTGTGAAGTTCATTTGGGGGTCCATGGATCTAGTTGGAAAAGTGTGATTTGATCTTGTTCCTAGAGATAGAGTTTATTTATTCATGTTATTGTTTATTTATGTGAATAAAGTTATGTTCTTGGTATATTTTTTTTAATAATTTGTTCTGCTTGGGGATTATCAGGTTGGAACATGTCAAGGCCACTCCATAGAGGTGTGTCAGGTGGGGGGAGGTTATCAGTTAATGGCCCTGATTTATGGGATGACTCTCAGATGAAAGATAAAATAGAAAAGGAAGATTTGGAGCGTAATCGCTCGCCTGGTGATCAGACTTATTCGCCTACCAAATTCCTTTGCCGGATTCTGTTTCCAGATAATTCTCCTTCAAAACATAATTTGGGTGAAAATGGCTTACTTTCTGATCCATTTAGCCCTGGAACTGGAAGAAATAGACTTAAGCATGCTTTAGTTTTGATCAGGCTGAGCTTAGTTGGCATAATTCTTCTTGCCCTTACTGGATCTTTTTGGTGGACAATTTCGATAACCTCCTCATCAAGAGGTCACATATACCATGGATACAGGCAGCTTCAGGAACAAGTAGTATCGGACTTGAGAGACATAGGACAGCTCTCTCTTGGCGCTGCAAATGTGAAGGATATAGAATACTGTCCTCCTGAATCTGAGAACTTTATTCCATGTTTCAATGTGTCAGAAAATCTTGATTTGGGCCTTTCTAAAGGCGATGAGGTTGACCGCCATTGTGGACCTGGTTCAAGACAAAATTGCTTGGTACTTCCCCCTGTTAATTACAAGATTCCTCTTAGGTGGCCTACCGGTAGAGATGTCATTTGGCATGCAAATGTTAATATTACTGCTCAAGAGGTACTCTCCTCTGGAAGTATGACAAAAAGGTGAGTGCAAAATGCGAGTTTCTTTTGCTTAACTATGATTGTATTATCTGCTCCTTTGCTTATTTTTCTCCTCAAAACATGTAATGTTAGGTTGATGATGTTGGAAGAAGAGCAGATTTCCTTTCGGTCAGACTCTGCCATGTTTGACAGCATTGAAGACTACTCACATCAAATAGCAGAAATGATTGGGCTACGGAATGAATCAAACTTTGTACGAGCCGGGGTAAGTGGATTCTAATTGTTGGGACTGGTTTCTTGTGTACTTCCACTTGTGCTCCGTAGTTCATCCTTGTATTCAGAATTCCTCATCACATCCTACTACTTGATTAAAAAAACCATCTTGTGCTGAAATTCCATTGACCAGTGAAATACGGTTTCCCTTTGCTTACTACATGCATATCTGAATAGTATACTTATATTATTTTCGTATATTTTTGCTGTAGTCCTTAAGAAAGCGTCTACAACTACTAGATCTCATTGAATTTTCGTTTAGATTTCTCTTCCGCTCTTGAAGGACTGCTTCTGTCAGATTTGGAAATGTTAGTTCTATTTTCCTTTTTGTCTGGTGCCATTAAAGTTGTATCAAACTCTAACTACTTGATACTCTTGCTCCCTTTTCAGGTCCGAACTATCTTGGATATTGGATGTGGTTACGGCAGTTTTGGGGCACATCTCTTTTCTAGCCAACTATTGACCATGTGTGTTGCAAACTATGAAGCTTCAGGCAGTCAAGTTCAGCTGACACTTGAAAGAGGTCTTCCCGCAATGATTGGATCATTTAATTCAAAGCAGTTGCCTTATCCATCTCTTTCCTTTGATATGATACATTGTGCGGAATGTCATGTTGACTGGGATCAGAAAGGTACTCTTCATAATTATGTACTTTGTTGATATTATTAGTTCTCGTTATCTGGAAAATTTCGGATATGCAAATGTTTAATTGTAGAGTTTATAGTTTGGGAAGAACCTCGTTTAGGTCTCACTTTCATATGAATTAGTTACCAAGTGATGTTTCTTAATTCATGCCTGGAATTAGGAACATACAAGACGTTGCATCAGGGGATTTTAATTGGAACAAGGGAAAACTTGACAAGTAGTCTTTTTTCTCGACATGACTATGCTCCTATACTTAAATTATTTAAATCAGTTCTGATGCAGTTCCAAGGCCATTCCCTTGAACCTTCAGAAATCACACCTTATTTGCTTAAATACAGATTTCTTATTTGGTTTCGCTGCTCGTATCCTGAAGAAAAGGGGTCTGACATAAGTTCATAGACATCAGCATTTAACAAGTAATCTTGATGTCCAGTATGTTTCTCATACTTCCGTTTGTGACAAAATTTCGGCAAGAATCGAGTTTATACGGATTCTTTCAAATGTTACATCACTATTCACTGAAGACTAACAAATCTTGGGGGAGGAAAGTTGGTGCTTCCTTTAAATGGTTGTTTCTTTTCTATGACTGTGATGTCCCGGTCAACTTGCCACACCTCTACTGTTTCTGTATACCTGTGACCTCCAGCACAGGTACCAGCTAAGTCTGCCAACCAAGGCTTAGATTGATGGTAAGAATTGAAATCACCTAGTGCGTTTTTTCCTTGCCTCCGCTTTGATTTGAACCCAAGACCTCATGGTTCTCCTTACACTTCATTGACCACCAGTCCATACCCTTGGCCCCTTGGGTGCAACACTTCTCTTTCCTCTTTGGAACTGCTAAAAACTAGTACTTGATGGTAAGAATTGTAATCACCTAGTGTGTGTTTTTTTGCCTTCGCTTTGATTTGAACCCAAGACCTCATGGTTCTCCTCCCACTTCATTGACCACCAGTCCATACCCTTGGCCCTTGGGTGCAACACATCTCTTTCCTATTAGGAACTGCTAATAACTAGTTATTAGCTCCATAAAGTTTCTTCCTATTGGTATGCTTTCCGTAAGTTCACCATTATTGTAATTCTGCTTCGTATAACTAATGTACAAGTTAAATCTTGTATACTATCATTTATTAAGGCCTTAATAATATCTGAATTGTTGTGCAGATGGTATTTTTCTTGTCGAAGTCGATCGATTGTTAAGGCCTGGTGGATATTTTGTCTGGACATCAACTGTTACGAATACTCAGCGCTCCGTCCGCAACAAAGTGAGCCTGAAAAAATGGAACTTTGTCCGGAATTTTGCTGAAAGTATGTGCTGGGAGCTGTTAGCACAACAAGATGAAACTGTTGTATGGAAAAAGACAAGTTTAAAGAAATGTTATTTTGCAAGGTGTGCAGACCAAGTCCACATATCTTCATTTCAATTTTTATTTCCTGACCCTCAATAGGTCATATCTTTGATCTAGTGGTATGTAAGTAATGATTGTGTGACTAGAAAGAGTTGCCTCTGTTTACAGGAGACCAGGTGTTGGGCCTTCAATCTGCAGTAAAGGACAGGACATTGAATCCCCGTATTATCGTCCTCTACAAGCATGCATTGCTGGAACCCAAAGCCGCCGGTGGATTCCTATTGAAGAAAGGACAAAGTGGCCTTCTAGGGCTAAATTAAACTCCAGCGAACTTAAGATTCATGGTAATGGGGTGTCCTCATTTTCAAAAGTTTTAAATGTGGAACACTTTGTTATATGCTGTTATTTAGTTTCCTCTGAATATCTAATGATAGTGCTCTGTCTTTTGTTAGGTTTGTTATCTGAAGCTCTTGCTGAGGATTCCCTTAACTGGAATTCAGCAGTTAACAATCATTGGTCACTTCTTTCACCTTTAATATTTTCTGATCACCCGAAGCGACCTGGTGATGATGATCCTTCTCCTCCCTATAATATGCTTAGAAATGTGCTGGACATGAATGCCCATTTTGGTGGTTTGAATGCTGCTCTACTGGGTGCTAGAAAGTCAGTGTGGGTCATGAATGTTATTCCCACTAGTGGGCCTAACTATCTTCCCCTAATTCTTGACAGGGGATTCATTGGTGTTTTGCATGATTGGTAATTTCTCTGCTCTTCCTCTAGTGAAGGAATCCACTTGATAAATATCAACTCTTTAATACATGCAACATTTTCTAGTTTACATGATACAGAGAACGCTAGATGCATAAATCTGTCAGTAAATTGAATTTGGATGATAGGTTCTGATCGCCCTAACTCTTTGTGTTTCCTAATAATTGCCGTACCTCACAAATCATATTATTTGGTTGAACAACAGTAGTCACTTTTCACAACCCGTTGGCAGATGCGGATCCAAAATTTGAAGTTTATGGGTTCTTATAATGATCTCAAATTAATATACAATATAATTGAGTTCACAGTCAAATATATATAAATATTTAGTGCATTTCTTAATATATATCCATGGTTTTGTGCAAAAGCTATTGTGTTTCCGTGAACCCATATATTGTGTTCTAGATCCATCACTGCTCGTTGGTTCCACGATCTATATGGGTGTAAGTTGTAACTAGGTTCAGTGTCTAGATTTCCTTCACCAAGACGGCATCTTTCCACAGAGTTTCTTTGCCCCTATTTAACATGAAAACAATTTTTTAGCTTTGGATTTTAACACTTACAAGCTGGAGAAGTTTATGTTCACTAGTAACTCATTTTTTGTGATTGAGATGAAGAGGAAGCATGTATATCATAAATAAGGAACAAAGTACTGATAACCGAGTAACATGTTTGCCAGTCTAAACTCTAGCACTTCTATTGACTTTTTTGTGAGCTTTATTTTATCCACTCGAAGGAACTTGTAGGTACTGGTTTGTGCTTGATCAATTGTGTTTCTAGTGTAAAGAGAATACTGTATTGTATAGATAGTTGGCAAGAATCATGCATGCTTGTAGATGACTCGTGTTAACACACTTGGACCAACTTCTAAATGCTTTCAACATCGACTTGTTTTCAGTAATGAAAATGTTGACTTATAAAGAAAAAAGGTTGATTGCAAGTCACATAAAAGCAGTTCAACTTGATTCATAAACTTTATCAAAACAACTTCGTTTTATTTGTTTATTTAATATCTTTTGGGTGGAGTCTGACTAATTTTGCTTTCTATTTCCTTTTGCAGGTGTGAGGCATTTCCAACATATCCAAGAACTTATGATCTAGTACATGCTAATGGACTTCTGTCAATGGAATTCGGCCAACATAGCAGATGTCCAATGCTTGACCTGTTTATTGAGATGGATCGTGTTCTTCGTCCGGAGGTATGTATATTTGTTGCTACACTTTGCTAGTTCTCATTTTGTAATCATGCAGCAGTTAGATGGAGTTCTTGATAGTCAACAAGTAGTGAATTTTCAAGCTCTAATGTATATAATGGTGCAATAAGACTAGAATTAAGATAAATCTATTATGATTCATCCACTTGTTTTTTACAAGCAACCGAAGTGTGGTTCTCGGAATCAGAGGGAGGTCTTTAAAGTTTTAGTGGCATTTGGGTCGCAAAAGGAGTTGTGTGATTCAGCTCCTCCTGTTTTCCACTCCCATTAGTGGCTACACCGGAAGTCTTTTTCTTAGCTAGAGAGGCATTGAAGTGGGCTCTATAAGTACAGAACATAGTGGTGTGATGATGCAGCATATAATGCCCCCTCCAATAGCTCTTTTTCTTAGTTTATCCTTTCCTATCATTAGTTTTTCCTCCTTTTTCCCTCTCGTCTTTTGTTATAAGCATCCTTTTCTTCCTCCCACTCATAAGCACTGGATTGCAACTTTGAATTAGGTCGTACATGTTATTATGGTGTTTATATTCGCTCTTTGCGACTTGAACACTATACGTACTTATGGCTTATCTATTATTTCTACCTCAACATGCCATTTACCCTTTGATCTTGTATGCCAAAACACGTACACCCACTTTCAGCCGTTTTTAATGTACCTGAATGCCGGGTAACATCAACATACTCTTGACTGTTTTTTTCTCTCACTTTTGCATGCTGCAGGGCTGGGTGATTTTACGCGACACTGTCCCTCTTATTGAATTAGCAAGATCTCATGCAGCACGGTTGAAATGGGACGCGAGAGTTATAGAGGTAGAAAGCAGTGATGAGAAGCTACTAATTTGCCAGAAACCATTTTCAAGAAGACAAGCTAGCTAAAAATTGGCAAGGATCTCAAGATTGTAGATGATAATAGTCATTTGTTTGTTGGATCATATTATTAAACAGCAAATTCACACGGAAAGGGCGGTAACGAATTTTTTTTTGGACAGTCAGAAAAGCAAGAGAGAGCACAAGAAGATAAGACAACAGAATGGTTCTGCAAAGGGACCAACTCCTATGTAGCCGTAAGGCGTATGTAGGGCCATGTAATTACACATTTGAGGCACAGTGCAAATGGGAATTGTTTTAGGGCTATAGTTTTTTCCTTGTGATGTCTCATTTTATAACTATACAAGCAAAAACCATATGTTGATTGAAATTGTGAAGGTATTATAGAATAAGGGCAATCCTAGCTGCTGTAGCATATCTCAATTCTTTGGCTTTTGACTCCTTTCCCTCCACATTTTTCCTTTTTGATAGTTCATCCTTGATACTCTGGCAAGTGATTCCAGTTCATTTTCTCTTGGTGATATTTTACGGAAAATATTCTCCTTGAAAATGAAGAAAATGACTAGAAAAACAAAGAATGCTCTGCACCAATTGTCTTTTCATCTTTCAACACCTCATAGAGTCATAGTACTTGTCTAAACTATATACAAATGGTTTTTTCTATTATTAACCGGACAATGTCTTAGTAATGGTATACAACCTTAAGTGCAGAATTTCAATTATGCGGATATGAATGATGACTTTAACGGATAATTGACTTTCTCATGATCTACAGTGTTCAAAATTAACATAACAAGTGAGAAACTATTCTTAAACTTGTTCAATCACCAAACGGATCATCTTTATAGATTGGTTGTAGTACTGCAGATTTCGCAATTCAATACTAAATAAAAACAAATTTCATTAGAACACTAAAATTTAAAACACTCGAAAATAAAACTAGACAGTTGTGGTAAACAACATTAATAGCCTAAGTCTACCTATTTTAAGGATGTAACTAATGCCCTCCACTTTAAAATAATAACCGACCTTAGCTCAGTTGGTAGAGCGGAGGACTGTAGTGTGTTCATAGCAATCCTTAGGTCGCTGGTTCGAATCCGGCAGGTCGGAATTTTTTATGTTTTTTTAAAACTCATCTCTTTCTTCTTCATTTTTTCCCCCTTTCTGTCATTCTTAAACCCTACACTCCCAAAACCAGAAAAATCACAAACTAAACAATACAAAAATGACGGTTTGGTGTCTCTTTTGGACCAAAGCAACCACCATTTCTTCCAATTCAAAAACCTCACAACATTTCTCCTTAAACCCTAACTCAACTTTCTCTCAATTCACTTCCCAGTTTAGACAATTTTCCACCTCCTTCCTCGTCACAAAAATCCCAAAGAAATTCCGGAAGAAACGAAAGAAAAAGGAATCCCCACGTACCAAATTGGTTCAAACTCAACCAAATATCAATCCCCATTTCGAAAACATTCTTTTTCGTGATACCCATTTCAGATTTCTCACTAAAACCAAAGAATTCCTCTCCAAACAACCCCATCATGTACTTCCCCTTGACGATGCCGGAAAACTCCACCAGCAGTTGGGGTTTCCACGTGGCCGGAAAGTTGTCCGATCCCTCCAACGACACCCTTCAATTTTCGAAATTTATCGGCATAATGATGGTAAGATGTGGATTGGTTTTACTGATTTGATGGAAAAATTGTTGGATGAGGAGGGTAAAGTAATGAATGAAATGTTAAGTGATAGAGTTAGTGTAGTTAGGAAATTGTTAATGATGTCGAAAGATAAGAGGATTGCTTTGAGTAAAATTTATCATAATAGGCTTTTATTTGGTATACCTGAAGATTTTAGGGATAGGATAAGGAAGTATGAGGATTATTTTAAGGTGGTTGTTGAAGAAGATGGGAAAAGGGTAATTGAGCTTGTGAATTGGGATCCTACATTGGCGGTGAGCGCGTTGGAGAAGGAGTATATGGTTGATGAGGATAAGGTGAAGAAGGCGTTTAAGTTTCCGATAAAACATGGGAAGGCATTGGATTTGGATGAAGGTGATGAGAGGAAGTTGAATTTGTTGTATACATTGCCATTGGTTTCGCCTTATTCTGATGGGAGTAAGCTGGATTTGTGGACGGTGGAGGCGGAGAAGTTTAGGGTGGGATTGATTCATGAGTTCTTGAGCTTGACATTGGAGAAGAGAGCTTATATACACAACATTGTGGAGTTCAAGGAGGAATTTTGTCTTACAAAGCATACTTATCAGATGCTCTTGAAACAGCCTCGGACATTTTACTTGGCTGGTACAGAAATGAATTGGTCTGTGTTTCTTAAGGATGCTTATGGAGAAGACGGGGTTTTGCTAAATAAGGATCCACAGGTGCTGTTCAATGAGAAACTTTATAGATATGCAGACATGAAAGTATTGAAGCCAAGCAGTGATGTCTACGAGGCATAAAAGGTTGAATTAGCTTTTACTTCTAGTGTAACTTATGGTGATGATGGAGCATCATAGAGCAGAATTTACACGAAGGATGTGGATGGGGAAGACGGGGTTTTGCTAAATAAGGTTCCGGAGGTGCTTGAGAAACTATATTAGATATGCAGACTTGAAAGTATTGAAGCCAAGCATTGATGTCTATGAAGCATAAAAGGTTGAATAGCTTTTACTTCTAGTGTAACTTATGGTGATGATGGAGCATCATAGAACAGAATTTACACGAAGGATGTGTTTGGGGAAGACGCGTTTTGCTAAATAAGGATCCGCAGGTGCTTTTGATGAGAAACTATATAGATATTCAGACATGAAAGTATTAAAGTCAAGCAGCGATGTCTATGAGGTATAAAAGATTGAATTAGCTTTTACTTCTAGTGTAACTTATGGTGATGGTGGAGCTTCATAGAGCAGAATTTACACGAAGAATGCAGAAGAAGAATTATGGTGGACCTCGTCCCCCTATGTTGTATATCAAAGCAACATAAATTTTGAGGTATCTAGAGTTGTTTCGAACTCTTGTTTACCATTTTCCTGCTGCCTATTGTTTTCAGCTGTAAATTGTAATCATGCCTGTACTCTTATCATCTTCAAAATGTAGAGCACTATTGCATTCACAATGTAAAATCTTATTTATCAGAAGAAGAAATACTTTGTTGCCAACCATTGCATTTGATTGTATAAGATAATATTCAGTATTCTACTATTATTTGATAAGTTTGATTCAAATGAAACAAGACTTAGTTTCGGCGTCTAAATGAAATATTCTTCAAGTTTAAGGGGCTGGCTATGTATTAAGCCTTAGTTTAATCATGACTCCATGAGTAAATCTCTTTTTAGTTCTCTCTATCTGCATGAAAGTTACAACCTTGCAATTTGCATAGCCCAACTTCCACAGTTTATCTTGTATTGTCATTCAATTGCAATATCTTCATTGACATGATGATGCTCTCAGCTGGTATGATATGCATATTTTGTAAAGACATGCATACATTGAACTTGTGCACAAGTTGGTTTTGACTACCATTATTTGAAGAGACAAAAAATAAGATGCATCAAGGAAAATAAAACTGTCCTTTATTAGGCCCTACCTAACCTTTGATGACAAACCTAGGATTGACCTCTTTTGTCTTAGTATTATGGTGGTTCAATCAATTTATCATATCCCTCTTCTTAAATTATCAACACAACTAACCTATGAGTACTTTTCAAAAATGTCGATGGGTTCGTGTCAAATCCTCCAAAATTATTAGATTCTTGGAGATCCGATAGCAACATTTGCATAGAGTCCAAACAACATAGCTGCTAAGTAATAATTTCACTTTTTTTACAAAGATATACTTCAATGACAACCAACTTCTTTTCTCTTGGGAATTCAGTGCCGTTGTTATTGCTATAAAGCCAAAGCATAGGCTTGAGGAAATAGTCTTCCATGTCAATTTGAATACTAAAAGACTTGATTTTTTTCAGATCTCGTCTGTTACATTCAGATTTCTTATGTGTAAAATTAAATACGGATTTGTAAAGGACTACAAAATCAATTGGTCCAGCTCAAGGAAATGGTGATAGCCGATATGTATTAAAGAAAGATTTCTGGTTATTTTACCTGTCAAAATTAGTGGGTATTACTTGTTCAATTCGTTCTTTCAATGGAAAAGGATAGCCCAAAAATAGACAGAATTAACACTGTGAAGTGTGAACTGCTTAGCTCTCTTAAATATTCTAAAATCAGAAGGTGTGGTCTTAAACAAAACACATCTTTAAAGTTTAAAGCATATGATTAATTAGTTTGGTGATGCTTTCCGCACTATTAATTCACTAATGAGTTGTCAATTGTGTCAAAAAGTTGTTATACTTTCCAATCTAATACGTCTTCTTTTTAGTGGTTATAGTTGAAACAAACAGTCCACAAAAAGTTGGAAGTTTAATGACTCCAAGAATCATGCTTCTGTGGCTCTAAAATAAAATAAAAATATCGACCCTTGAGATCTTGACGTAATTTACGCCTTTCACAATGCATTTTTGGATCGTCTCTCCTCTTTAAGTCAAAGATTCTTCTCTCCTTTTACATATTTTTTTTCCCTTTTTTATTAGTATAAACCAAATGAACGTCTCTCCCTTAATAATTGAACTTCAGCTGCTAAACCTCAAATTTAATACTGTTTTGGTATATAGTGTTTTCTATCGCCTGGCCAGCTTACTACTGGGAGAAAAGTCACCCACTATAAGAAGTGGTCAGGGGCCATCCAAGCCTCATCGTCGTTGGACCTTGTTATCGTGTCAAAAAAGAATGTTATAGCGACCTTATGGGTCCTCCACGCTTGTTGACCTTGTCGTCAGGGGCCACCTGATGGTGCGGCCTCCTAAAATGTTAGATTCATCCTTGGACCTTGTTTTCCTTCAGAAAAAAGAATGTCATACTGTTATAGACCTCCTTAAGACTATCCACGATAGTTGACTACTTGACTTGTCTTATACTGAAGATTTTTCGTTCATTTCACCTTTCCTTGATCAATTGGATAAGTAACTACAAGAATTGAAGATGGGGATGAATGAACGCGTAATCAAAAATCTCAAGTTTGAAGTCTACGAGGGAAAACAGTCTTATTTACTTGAGCTCTAGGAATGAAACAAGAAATTCGAGATATGTCATGGTTAAACTAAAAGGAGTTGGAATGGATTAGTCAAAAGTTAACTTAAGACATTTCCATAACCTTTCCAATTACAATCAATCCCTCAAGGAGCAAAACTCCACTATTTGCTTTGGACAGCTTCTGCGTATGGAGCATTTCTAACAAGATACTCCCCAGAAGTGTACTTTACTCGCAAAGGAGTGACAAAAGTAGATTATCCAAAGTTGGTAGTACTTTATAGAAACCCAAAAAGATTAAACACAAAATTCAATATCAACCAGAAGCAGAATAGGAGTTCATTTATAAAGGTGCAAATTAATGTTTGAAAAACATACCAAATTGAACAATCATAGAAAGCCATAACTACCTGGCTTTCAAACAGACTTTTCAGAATGAACTGCAGAATGAGGAAGAACCTCCACAACTTTAACATGAATCTCTAAATCACTCCTCTCTTTTGAAGAACAAATCAAAAACAGATAAACAAAATCAAAACACAGCGAAAAAACATGCTTTCTCGGATTACACTGTTCGAAAGCATGAAGCATTTTGGAACAAGGAGATACTAGAGCAGATAGATCACTTGGCCTTGGAAGACTGAAGTTGAGTTCGGCTTCTTAGCCTATGCCTGCTCTTTTGAGAAACAGTCGCGCTGCTCCTATGCACGCTTGCAGATGAAGAAGCTCCAGTGCTTACCTTCCTGGTTGCTCTTCTGTGAGTGCCCCGAGTGCTACTGCCCAGTGCTGCTTTTGCAACTGCTTCTGTTCCTACATCCCGTGCCTTTTGGGAATTAATTGGCTGTTTGTTCAAGTAGGCTAGTTTTGGGAGCAGGCTGCAAGCTGCCTTTCGCAGCTGGTCATCACTTATATTGATCTGAATTGGATTTCCCAATAGATTTAGAGCCAGAAGAGAGTTGTAGTTTGCCACAAGCTGACCAAGCGCTTTAGTAGTAGTTATCTTGTTGAAGCTCAAGTCTAGAACAGTCAGCTTCAGAAGTCTGTGCAGCCCTTCAATATCACTTATTTTGTTACCAGCGAGGTAGAGCTCTTTGATGAGCGTACAATTCGACAAACCTGATGCAATTTGAAGACAAATTCACATATTCAGGAGGTTGTTTAAGGATGTAAAAGTGGGATATTTGTGAGTCACTTCACAATACAGTTTATCCTTGGTGGAAGGTCTAAGGAAGCCACATACCTTGTCCAATTCGAGAGATTCTGTTGTAACTTAGGTCAAGCACGCGCAGACGTGTCAACTCCCTGAGTCCTTCAATTGTGTGGATCTTGTTCCTTGATAAATTGAGAACATGAAGACCCTTTGGTAGTGATCCTGGAGTTATTTGAACTGCATTGACGAATGAAACATAAATTATGTTAACAGGGCTTTCTATGACCATTTCCTTTAGTCTTAAATTAGTTTAGTACTAATTGTCCTTTGATTACATACCTATAAAGTTGCCTGATAAATTGACAGATCGAAGGCTACATAAGTGTGATATAGCAGGGATAACTTTCAGACCAGCGCCTGCGATGTGAGCAACCGTTGAGGAAGAATTGAGAGATCGGATGACTGTATTAGCATGTGCAACCTCTTCCGGGACATTCATATTTTGATATGGGCTGATGAGAGGTGAGTTTGTTGCCGGTGATTTACCAGCATCAGGCGAAGGCGAGATATCAACCTCATCTTCAACATGATCATGTTCATCAATTAAGCATGGTGGATGACTAGGAAGTTCATTCACCCATTCATTGATTCTCATAAACCTAGAGGATTCTTCAGGGAAAGCAACCCACTGATTCTGTGGCCAAAAACCGCTTACTCCTCGGAATTCATCCAAAACCTCCTTTCCCTTGTCATTCCGCCCTTTGTTCAAGGATTCTGCTGTGAACGAACCAGGAGATCCCAAGTTGCTCAAGTCCATGCCTTTCCCTAGTTCTAGTGTGTCCGAGGAGTACCCACCCTGCTGGTTTAGAGCAGTCTTAGCAAGGATTGGTAGTTGTTGGATACCACCTGTTCCTTGTACGTTCCTATGGCTCCATAGGAACAGTTTCCACCACAATTTTCGATTTCTGGATGGTAGGAGTTGGCTTGAAGAATGTTTCTTCAACATAACTTTGTCAGCACTGCGATGCGTCAACACAGAAGCTGGACTTCCTAAAGTCATCTTCTCAGCTAATCTCTGCATTTCATCAAAAGATTTGGACTTTGAGAGTGATAGCTGCTCACTCAATTTATTGACCATATCCCTCATTGCTAAATCGGAGCAAGAGCGTTGCAGCTTCGGAGAAGCCCAAGATTCTACTTTACCAAACCCCGGATCACTAATGTGTCCACTTTTCACAACCTCCACAGCCTCTGCATCTTTCTCAGATTTGTTATGATCCTGTTCATTCATTTCACTTTCAAATGAGCAATTACGACGAATCCCTTCATCGAATGATTGATCATATTCTCCCCCTGAGCTACGAACGCGTGCTTGAAGATCAAAATCAGAGTTATCCCTTTTCATTGACAAGCTTTCATCATGCTCATCTTCCCCTTCATAAGCCACCTCTTCTATATCTCCCTTAACAGGACTTCCATGATTAGCCACCTCTTCTGTATCTCCCTTAACAGGACTGTCATGATTCATCACCTTAACATTGCTCCTAGAACTCCCAAAAGGTAAAGGAACAACAAAGGAAGACGATTTCGAGTCATCTGTTTTAGTACTAGAGTTTACAGAACCTTCAACTAGTACAGCCACATCAGCAGTTTTTTGAGAGCCCTTCTCCCCCTAAATCAACAAAACATACAGAATAAGCTCAAAAATGACTAAACTTTGACATGCATGTTCAAATTAAAGAAAGGCAGGGCTGTATTAAAAATTGACACACCCACCTTATCTTTCCTGCTTCTTCTCCCTACTGGACCACAAAAGCAATTGCAAATTGCCATATCTTTCACTGCTACAAATCAAATTCTTTCCTTCAATCTGTTAGCTCCTCCTTTCAACCCCACAAAAAAAAAGTTTTGATCTTTGAAACTTTCCCAATTCACATATTAAACAAACAAGCAAAAAATCCCAAAAAGATAGAATCTTAAAGCCAAATTAGCCGTAATCAATAGGCAAACGCCAAAGCAATGAAAGAGCCCAATTTGACAAATATGGAGATGAAGAAAGGTAAGTTAAAAGTGAAACTCCAAGAAGTATCCTCCTCCTAGCCTCAACCCTATCCCATTCACAAGGGGTTGAGCCCTTCACTGGAGTGTTGGCCAGAGTGTTAACTACTGCTGCTTCTCTCCAGAAGCCTCACCAAAAATCAATCCTGCTCATACAAAAAAAAAAAAAAAAAAAACCATGAGAATTTCAAACTAACTACAGATCCTTATATATCTAACCACAATCTTGGAAATCTGAAAGTAAATACAAAAAAGCTGGAATCTTGATAAAGTTCAAAGACTTTTGCGTACATTACAAGCAGAATACATGGGTGTTATCAATCAAAATTGTACCTCTGAAAAGAAAGAGTAAGCCAGGCTGTGACTTTGAGAAAAAAAAAAACAGAATATCTGCCGCTGATAAATCCGAGAAGAATCAAGAAATGGGGTTCAATTTTTATTTATTTGTGGCAGTAAAGAATGAGTCTTTGTGTTTGTTTGTAAAAGAAAGTCAAGAAGGGAATAGCGGTATTTTGCGAAGAGGTGTAGAGAAGGAAAGGGGAGGTTAGAAGAAACTAGAAATAGCAATATAAATTTTATTACAAAAGAGCGATATATATGTACGCGCAAAATACACGGACTGAGACAACCATGACCTGCGGCCACACAACATGCTGCTGTAGCATATAATAATAAATACTTCTTTGAATCAGGTTGGAACCCTAGATACAATGAAAATTCTGTTCGAAATATCATTTTAACTGATTTTGTGTCCGATTTAAATATAATCAGAGATTTAGTAAAGGCTATGAATATCGGATAGAAATTGTCATTTTAATGGATTTTGTGTCCATTTGAACATAATCAGAGCTTCAGTGAAGGCTATGAATATCAGATGGAAATTGTCATTTTAATGGATTTTGTATCCGATTTGAATATAATCGAAGCTTCAATGAAGGTTATAAATATCAGATATAATTTATTTTTTAAAAAGGTTCTTTAAATAAAATAGTCCTGTTGATTTTAATTTATTTGTTATATTTTTTGTTTTAATTCAT
The DNA here is from genome assembly GCA_029582245.1 of Solanum etuberosum. Taxonomy (NCBI): domain Eukaryota; kingdom Viridiplantae; phylum Streptophyta; class Magnoliopsida; order Solanales; family Solanaceae; genus Solanum; species Solanum etuberosum. Next base: position 8,757 of record JAJONR010002254.1, on the reverse strand, counting down.
TTAAATTATATATATATTTTAATATTTATATGATACATCTAAGATCATAAAATATAAAATTATTTTAATATATTTAACATATCTTAGAATTAAGATTTCATTTTTTAATTTTTTTAATTTCTTAAATTTCATATTCCCTCTGTCCTATTTTATGTGACATCATTTCCTTTTTAGTCCGTCTCAAAAATAAAGTCACCTCACTATAATTAGAAATAATTTAACTTTAAAATTCATCTTTTACCCTTACTAAAATGAATCTCAACCACACAAATATTCAAAAATTGTTATAAATTGCAAGTTTTAAAACTCATTTTTTAAACACTAGATCAAGTCAAAACTAGGAAAATAATATATTTTGGATTGTTTTTTTTTTTTTCATTTGTGTTCAGGATAGATGAAAAACGACTCTCATTAAAAATCGTTTCTTTTTTCCTTAAAAGAGGAAAACATTTACCTTGGAATTATTGCTTTAAAAAAGTATTCTAGCCGCTCTAAAACAAGAGTAGTTTTAATATTAAAAAAAATATCCTAAAATAATTATTGCTTTAAATATAATATAAAAATATATTTGGTTAATATATTGTTAAATTCAAAGTCTTATAGATAATTTAATCTATAGACAAAATATTAAATGGTGGTCCAGTGATTTTAATAACATAATGATTTCTTAAATTTGCCTTTCAAAAATTCGTTATCTGCTGGCAAATGGTAACGTAAATATTTAATTATGTTTGTCCCACTCTCCTTAAATTTTACCTACTTTATTTAATTATATCCAACCATCAGTAAATTTTGTTAGTTAATCAGCACAAGTTGTTACATTTGAATAAATATTGTTAGTTGTAGTCTTGTAGAACTAATCTAACAATTAAATTAGTGGAATATCCAGTTTGTTTAATATTTAGTTGTAAGAGGAGTCTACTATTTTATTTATATTATTTACGTGGCTATATAAATTAAGAGTCTAATATTTGACGACTTTTTGGTGCAAAAATCCAGATGATTTCTTTCTTCGACTTCTTTTAACACGTATATACACATGGATCATGCACTTATAATATATATAATAGTTCAACTTTAAAATAGTCCAATTAAAAATATTTTTTTATGTGTGTTATAAATTAAATATTACACACACACACATATATATTTGCATGCATTCTTAAGCATTTGATGGTTTAATTTGACCTTTATAATGTATCATTGAATATTTATTGTATTTTAAAAATTATAAATTCAAAATTCATTAGTTATTTATGAAAGTTCTATTTATTTTCTTAAAACGATGTATGTAATTGAGTTGATGCATCATGCATGGTACGTTGCATGCTACTTATATAATTCGACTTTTAAATAATTCAATCAAAAACTATGAATTCAATATTTATTAATTTTTGAATAATTTTACATATACATACAAAAAGTCCCACTCAAAAAATATCGGATTCGATTCAAGTTTCAACCTTTACCTTACATCCACCCTGTCCACATGGTGCATGCTAGCAATATTGTTCAACTTTTGATATAATTCGAAGTAAGACGAACTTTAGTGAAATTGATAAGTACTTTCATGAAATTAGTTAAAATAATATTCTCCGTATCTCAATTTCGTGAAACTGTTTGACTTAACATAAAAAATACTCCAATTTAAAACTTCTAATGAGAATCTTTTTCATGGGTGCCAGAACCACGTGGCGAAGTAGTACGGTTTTTGGGACCAAGTTGACAATAACAACTCCATTACTCTTCCACGTGGCCACGGTTGAAAACGTTAATGTCATGAAAAATAAAAACGATGTCGTTCCGTACGGTGTACGACAACAAAATTTTAAAGATAAACGTTACTATCATATAATAGATGACAATGTTTTTTTCTCTTAATCAAAGATTTCAAATTCAAGCTAGGGCATAAAATAATTATTAGTAGAGAACGCTTTTTTCGAATAGATCTTTATATAACACTGATTCAAAATAATTGAATTTCAGTATCAATATCGGACACATAGTGAAAAATCCAAAATAAAAAGACGTTTAATAGGATCAAATTTTAAAAGCAGCGTTTAGCAGATTTGAGGAGCCATTTTAAATCGTATTCTTATCGATAATTAAATTTGGAGATAGCTACACATTCTGCTAAATCTTTGTTTGATTCTCATGTTTTTTAACTAACAATTTGGCTGTTTGTTTTTTTTGTTTTCATTAAATTTAGGTTGAATTTAATACAATTTATTTGTGAATGATGAATAAAATAATTTTGGATGTGTTTCCATAACAAGAGAATACTCTAATAGAGGTCGTTTGGTGGTTAGTCAAGAAACGAATTATTCATGTATCATAGTATTTTATATGATATTTGGTTATTGATTTACAATTTTATATAATTAAATGTGTATAAATTATAAGTCGATTAATTTATGTGTTATTTTATGTTTAGTAAAAAAGATAAAATAATTAAAATACAAATAAAATTAAATGATTACTAGTACATATAAATACTTTGGATTAATATTATTTTGCGTAAGAATATTATTTATTTGAGAAATAAGAAGAAAAGGATCTTAACTTCTTATATTTATTTGTATATGTGGGCTGCATTTACTATACTATTGAGAAGTAATAAACAAAATAGTAATTGAGTGAATCCTTTCCTGATTAATTGTCACATGTAATTTAAGTTATGAAAAAAATAATCTACCTTGATTTTTCCTATGATCCGTTCGAATTTCATTTACACTAAATTAAAGATGAATTTCGACTTAGCACGTATACTTCTTCTTTTTTGTTGTTGTTGCAAAATGTATAATCCTATTTTCTCTACACAAGAGTTTATTCCATATTTACAAATTACAAATAACTTTAAATGAAAATGAAGGGGAGAAAACTAAACTTTGTGCCTTTTAGCTTCCTACATAATACAATAAAAAGGGTGATGAGAATCAAGTTGTTAAGCCACGTAATAAAAGTTTGGCAAGAATGATGGAGATGATAGTGAGGAAGAGAGTGTCTATTTTCTAATTTAGATTAATGTTGGAACGTTCTACTATAGAAAGTCATTTGGAAAATGGTGGGGAGCGATATATATAGAAAGAGAGATTTATCTATGGTGTTCGACTTAAAAAAAAGATTATGATAAAGTTTCGAGGAAGGTTCTATAAAGATGCTCAGAAACTAGAGGTATACTCATGACATAAACCAAGGCAATTAGGGGCGGACCTAGATGTAGTCAAGGGGGTTCACGAACACCATCAGAAAAATATAAGGTATTTTTAAGAATTTTTATGTCTATATATTGATTTTGAACATCTTGAATGTAAAATTAGAGGTTGACTTAATGATTGAAGGATTCAAAACTCACCTACAGGTTCCAATTTCAAATCTTAGCCACTATTTTTTGTTCCGAATCCTCTTAATGGAAATCCTGGATCTTCCACTAAAGACAATTAATTAAGGACTTTTACTGCTAATTCAAGACAAGATAAGATTGTGCAGGGGTTACATAAGGATGAGGTGTCATGGTCTATGTTATTTATAGATAATAAAGTACTGATTGACTAGACTTGCGCTGGAATTAACACGATGTTTTTGGTATGAATTTTTTTTCCAAGAATATATTTTTTTGAAAAATAAGTGAGTTTCTAACTTATTTTCTAATGTTTGGTTGTGAGTGGAAAATATTTTCTAATGTATGGTTGGTGAGATTCAAAATGATTTTGGAAATTGTTTTTCTTACTTTTTTTGTTTTTAAGGGAAGTTATTTTTCTTAAATTTGAGGAAAAATAAGTCGATTTAGAAAATATTTTCTAAAACATTTAAATCAATCAAATATGAGAAGATAATTGAAAAACAAATTAGAGAAAGGTAAAATTGAGATAGTTCAAAAATGTGATAAAGAAGAGGTGCAAATGTCCCACTGAAGAGGTACGGTAAGTTGTCAATGGTGGAGCAGAGTAGGTCAAAAAAATTAAAAGAGGTGATTAAAAAAGTCGCAAATAATAAAAAGATTGATAGTTTAATCAATAGCCAGCCAGCATTAATCGATCTTGGACAACGAGAAAGAGTCCAAACCCGATCAATAACTAAATATTTGGAGATTCTGCTAAATCTTTATATGATTATGATGTTTTTTCACCCATAATTTTGGCTGTTCAAGACTACTTAAATTGTTTGCTTTTTTTGAATTTAAATTAGGGTGAATTCTAATACAGTATATTGTGATTTGTGAATGATGAATAACATAATTTGGACTTTGTTTTCATCACAAGAGAATACTCGATCTTAAAGTTCGTTTCATGGTATATCACGAAGGGAATTATTCATGTATTAAAGAGTTATTAAAAAGGAAAAAAGACACCTCGAATTATGGAGAGATTATATATTAAAAAAATTCGTTAAACTTTAAACAACGTATACACACACAAAGCATGATCAATATAATCAACGAAGGAGGTTGTAACACCCCAAAAATTTCTAAATTAAGGCTCGAATCATACTTCATTTGAGAATAAGATCGTACCGGGTGATTCTTAAATTGCCCATATGTGAAAAAGGTCAATTCTTTAGTATTGAAATGAATTTGGATGTCAATTAAGGTAACTAGAATCTCCTAGCACAAAGTTGAGTTGAAAGTTTTCTTACCGATTAAGTTTTTGATGTATGATTCTACTTGGGTCAACTCCAAACGAACATATCTCTTAGAATATAAAGAGTTACGCGGCCCATAACCTGTCAAATTAAAGATATTTGAATCTTCTTTCCAACACCACTAATTTCGCGTCAATCCAAGTTTCGAGTAAAAAGTTATGATCATTTTAGTAATCTGATACGTTGCAGTGACGAATTAGCCGACGGGAAAACATTAAATAGGGTCGTTCTTGTCTTTTTACCTCTAAGAAACCCTAAACGAATTTCTTGACTAATTAAAGACCCAAAACAATCAAATTTTCATCTCTTAATCCATCATTCTCTTCTCTATCAAACCCTAAGGAAAAATCAAAGTAGAAGACTTCATTCAAGATTCTTTCCATTTTTTTCAAGATTCTTCTTCAAGGTAAGTTCTTCTCCAAGAATTCCATTCTTTCCAATTCAAATTCCTTCATACAATTATGAATCAATAATGAAAATCATAATTCTTGGGCATAGAGATTTCAAGAATCTCAAGAAAGGTCTTCTTGATTGTTCTCCTTCAAGCTAGGATTTCAAGGCTTCTAATCAAGTTCTTCTTCAAGATTCTTCAAAGAACCGTGTTCTTCTAGGTATGTAAGGCTATCATAGTGTTGGACTAGTTCGTCCTCACGCCCTACATCTACTTTCAAATTAGTAAAAGAGTAATCTAGGTTTCTATCCCTAGATTTGAGTATTATTGAGATGAGTTGATTTTGAGTTCATGATTCTTTTTGAAATTCTATTCCTAATTATTGAATTGCTATATGTTATGTTTTAAGATTCTTGAGAAGATTCGTAAATTGAGTATTCTTGAGATGAGAAGTATCGTTGAGTTCTTGAGTTTCTATATTGTTATTGAGATCCTTGAATCAATTTGTTTATATCTATAATTCAGCATGAACCCTATTTTTGAGTTATAAATATTGATAAGTTGTCAAAGATGGAGTAGAGTAGGTCAAAAAAAATTAAAAGAGATGATTAAATACCTTTCCGTACGGTGCTTAAGAAAAATCCAACGGTGTATAACAACAAAAACAATCGGCGTTTATGGGGACAAAAGCAGATTTTAACATATTTGAGGAGCTGTTTTATAAATCTTATTCTTATAAAAAAATTTAGGAGCAATCAATCAATAACTAAAAATTTGGAGATTCTGCTAAATCTTTGTATGATTATGATGTTTTCTCACCCACAATTTTGGCTGTTCAAGACTGCTAAAATTGTTTGTTTTTTATTGAATTTAAATTAGGATGAATTCTAATACCACAGTATATTGTGATTTGTGAATGATGAGTAACATAATTTTGACTTTGTTTTCATCACAAGAGAATACTCCATCTTAAAGTTCGTTTGGTGGTCTGTCACGAAGCGAAGTATTCATGTATTAAAGAGTTATTAAAAAAGAAAATAGACACTTTGAATTACGGAGAGAGTATATATTAAAAAAAAATTAAACTTTAAATAATGTATATACGCACAGAACATGATCAATATAATCAGCGAACACTACAACACAATTTATTTTTAACTACAAAATTTAAGCTACAAATTCAAAAATCGTGGCTATTATTTAGTAATAGCTACAAATTTTTTAGTTTAATAGCTATTTAAAAATTCGTAAATTTTCTTAGCCACAAAAATTAATTTGGCTAAGCTAAATCCTCATTTTTGTTACAATTGCTAATAATTGTGGCAATAATTATATGAATACAACTTTATTGCTACAATTCAATTTTGTAGCTGGTTAAAAAAATTTGCCACACAATAAAAGTTATTGTAGCAATAAATTATTTCAAACAAGATGATGTAGCTAAATAAATACTTTTGCTTCAAGTTATAAAAATTTGTGGCAATAGTTAAATGATATAGCCACAAGTATTTTGCTATAGTAAAATTTTGTAGCTAATGATTAATTTTTGTCACGAGTTAAAATTTACCATAGCAATAATAACCTTTTAACCACAATAAATTATTTAAAATAAATTATTATAGCTAAATAAATATTTTTGCTTCAAGTTGTTAAAAAATGTGGCAAAAGTTAATGATATAGCTATAGATTTACTGCTTTAATAAAATTTTGTAGCTAATTTTTTTTGGGTGACACGTTGAGTTTTTTTGGTATCAATGATAGTTATTTTATCCATAAAAGTTTAATTAAAACAAAATATTATGGCTAAGTAAATATTTGTTTTGCGTACTAAAAAGCATGACAATAGTTGGTTGAATAGCTATAATTATCTGTCATGAAGAGATGATATAGCCACAAATATATCATTGTGTTAAAATTTTGTAGCTTATAATTATTTTTTATCGCGGGTTAAAATTGTTGCAGTAATAATAATCTTTAACAACGTCGAAATATACCTTTCTTACATCTAAATATAAGTGGAGTTATTAATCATTCAATTCAATTTTACACAGTCTTACTTGTAAGTTTCAAATATAGTTCAAATAAAGGTAATTATATATAATTGATTTTAATTAACTAGTCATATCAAATTTAAACAAAACTTCACGAAGTCTCACCTTAAACTTCATCCTGATCAAGTGCTTTCATAATAATTATTTGTCTCAAACGTGTTCCATTTAAGTAATACATTTATCGACCTATTGTAATTAGATGCGTTAATCATTCGATACAATTTAATTTTATATATGATTTAATTTGAATAAATAAGTGATTATATTAACTTTGATTAACTAATTATAGAATATTTAAACAAAACTTTAACAAATCTACTCAGGCTTCATCCTGATCAAGTGATTCTAGAATTGTTATTTGACTCGAACATGTTTCATGAGAACAGTATCCATCAATCTAGTGGAAATAAAGGTATTAATAATTCAATTTGATTTTATGGGCATAATTTCAATAAATAGGTAATTATATCTAACAATTTTGATTAATTAATTTATCAAACTTAAGAAAAGGTTCTTCACTAATTAGTCTCACTAAAGCTCCATCTTGATCAAGTGCCTCCAAAATTATTATTTTTTTGAGAATTTTTCTTCGTAATTAGTTTTGTTAATCATATCATTCGATTCAATTCAATTTTACAATGGCTTACTTATAAGTTTCAAATATAACTTAAATAAATATATGATTATATTTACTTTAATTAACTAATTATATCAAATTTAAGCAAAACTTCAATAAGTCACACTTAAGTTTCATCCTGGTCAAGTGTTCTGAGAATTATGATTTGATTCGCGTATAATCTTCTGAAATAATACAATTATCGTTCTAATTTAATTATAGTTGATCATCATTCATCTCAATTCAATTTTAAAGAATCTTACTTGTGAGTTTCAATTATAATTTAAATAAATAGGTCATTATATTCAATTATAAGTATTTTGAGAATTTTAAGTTTACTCAAACTTAATCTATATTTATGATACCTTTGTGATATACTATTAGTATAAATTAATTAATAATTTTTATAAATATAATTATAACTAGTTGACCTAAGAATTTAATAATTGAATATATATGTATACCATTATTTATATCTAATACAAATTAGTTTTAAATAATACTCCATCCGCTCACTTTTACTTATCACTTATTCCTAAAATAGATTTTCATTTTTACTTGTCACCTTTGACATATCATAAAAGGGAATAATTTTTTTTTTTCATATTTTACCCTCAACATTAAATACTTATTTTCCAAATTATTTTTCAAGACATCATTTAATAGGGGATAGTTTGGTAAAATACTTATATCACTAATTATTTTCTTAATATATTGTCAAGTCAAACTATGACAAGTAAAAGTGAACAGAGAGAGTCATATAAAATAATTTAATAAGTTATAAATAAAATGAGTAAATGTGATTGTATATCGAATATAGTAGTATAATAGTTTTACCTAAAGAAAATTAAAACCAAAGCTTCTTTTTATGATTATGATAATGAGGAGGGAAAACAAATTTAAAAGAATTAATGAAAAATATCCCTCCAAATCGTTTCCCTCTATTTTTGGGGCCTAAATTACAGCCTTCTTTTCCTATTAGAGAGCAAAAATAAAATTGACAAAAAGGATTGGAAAGCCAAAACCCTAAATTCTCTAAACAGATCCAAAATCCATTC